>JAYEVK010000097.1:0-108854 GCA_036346275.1 Otatea glauca | reverse complement strand
GCTCGAAACCCTTGAACCGCTCCTCGGCGGCGTGACTTCTCGGCAAGACGCGGCCATGCGGCGTCTCGGGCTCCGCGGCCTTCATGACTTGGTCGACGACAAGCTTGGAGTCCCGTGGGCGTAGAGCGGTGGGCACCGAGGTCGGCAGCGATCCGAGACCGTTGGAGAGCCTCGTGCTCGGCAATGTTGTTGGTCGCGTCGAAGAGCAACCTAATGGCGTATTGAAGCTTTGTTCGGCGGGAGATGATGGCGACTCGGCGCGCGCCATTCTTGGTGTAAGACCGTCGAAGTACATTGTCGATTACTCGGGTCTTCGACCACCGTGGTGCACAGGCTTGGCCCACTCGCGACGAAGTCGGCGAACTGCGACTTGATCGCCGTCAGGGGCGTATATTATGCCATGGCCGCTAAGCTCGAGCGCCCATTTGGCTATCCTTCACGAGGCATCGCGATTGTGGATGATCTCGCCTAGTGGGGACGTGGTCACCCGCGGTGATGGCGTCTTGATCAAGTAGTGAGCGAGTTTCCTCTTTGTGATGAGCACCGCGTGAGTAACTTCGCACTGTGGGTGCCGAGTCTTGGACTCGGAAAGTACCTCATCGATGAAGTAGACCGCCGTTGTACCTTGAGCTCACGGCCTTCTTCCACTCGCTCCACCACGAGGGCCGCACGGCGGACTTGGGTAGTGGCGTGATGTAGAGGAGGCGGTTCACACAGTGCCGGGCGACCAGATCGAGGCGAGGGCGGGAAGGCCTTCAAGCGGGTGAGGCCTCCACGAGCCTCGGTGTCCAAGCAAGCGGTCGGTTTCTTGAGCGGCTGTAGCGGCATTCGCGTTCGCGAGGCGAGACACGAACGGCTCAAAGCCGCGAGCACCCGTCGACCTCTGGACCCCTTTGAGGTTCTTGACCGGGCCCATCCTTGCGATCGTGAGATCTTCTCACGATTGGCCTCGATGCCTCGCTCGAGAGCGATGAAGCCTAAGAGCTTTCCTTTGGGGACCCGAAGACGCACTTCTGGGTTGAGCTTTATGCGAAACCGTCGAAGGTTCGCGAAAGTCTCTTCTAGGTCGGCGATAAGGTCGTCGGCCTTCCCGGTCTTTACGACAATATCGTCGACATCGCCTCAACGTTGCGGCCGATCGGTCATTGAAGCACGTTTGCATACATCGCCGGTATGTAGCGCCAAGCTCATCGGCCAAGGGCATTGTGACATAGCGAGCAGGCGAGCGGAGTGATGAAGGAAGTCGCGAAATGGTCGGACTCCTTTAGCGCAATCGGTGGTAGCCCGAGTAGGCATCGAGAAAGGAAAGAGACTCGCACCCAGCCGTGGAGTCGATGACTTGGTCGATCTTGAGGTAAGGGAATGGGTCCTTGGGACATGCTTTGTTGAGACTCGTATAGTCAACACACATTCTCCATTGCCCGTTCTTCTTTTTACAAGTCTGGGTTGGCTAGCCACTCAGGGTGGCGCACCTCTTTACAAACCACGCCGCCAAGAGTTTGGCGATCTCCTCCCTATAACCTGCGCCTTTCCTCGTCGAGCGGCGCGTTGAAGGCGGCACGGCTTTGAGCCCAGTCGGACGCTCAGGAGTGCTCGGCGACCTCCTTTGGAATGCCCGCATGTCGGAGGACCTCCATGCGAAGACATCTTTGTTAGTGCGGAGGAAGTCGGCGAGCGCGCTTCCTATTTGGCGGAGGCGTGGCTCGACCCGCCGGTCTTGGTCGGATCATAGGGATCGACCGTGACCTCCTTCGTGTCCTCGGCGGTTTGAAGGATCCCGCCGATTTCTTTGGATTCAGGGCGGACTCGCGCTTCCCTCCCGAGCTTGTTGAGTTCGCGAGGCAACGATCGCCGAGGCGAGCTTCGCGGCCGCCGCTGGCGCGATTGAAGGCAAGTGGAAAGACGATGCCGCGGTAATGACTCCATGAGGTCGGGCATCTTCACTTGAGGTAGGCGTGGCGGGGATCGCCATGAACTTGGCGTAGCATGGCCTCCCGGGATGGCGTGGTAGGCGCCGGAAATCCACGACCTCGAAGGTGAGGTCTCGGTGTGGAAGTTTCCGGCTCCCGAAGGTGACGGGCGGTCGACTGCCGGCGGATGGGCTTCTTGGCGGGATAGCGCCATGGAAAGGTGCCTTGCTTGGCCGGAGGCTTGGCGCGGGACCCCATAGCGTCGAGCGTCTCAACGAGAGGATGTTAAGGCAGCGCCCGTCCATCGGCACCTTCCGAGGCGCCGTTCCGACGACGGGGTGACCACCACCGGTACCTCCCTACCGGGGACGCGATCGGGTGATCGGTCCGATCAAAGGTGATCGGGAACTCCGACCACCGAAGATATTGGGGGCGCCCGTGGCGACGGTGTGGACCTCGCGATAGCGAGCTTGAGCGGCGCTTGTCGGCGTAGCAAGCCGATCCTCCGAAGATTATGAGGCGGCCGTCGGGCTCGGGAACTCGTCGTCGCCTTCTTCTCCGCCGTTCGCGGGGCGCGGCGAGCTTCTTTCCTTTGCTTCGCGGCGTGGTGGGGGCGCTAGAAAGATAGCGCCTCGAGACTTCGCGATCCGGTACTTGTGCAGACGGAGAACCCATGGTTCGGCATGGGCCGTCCATCAATTTCGAAGTGGTCGAGCGCGGCGGTCGGCGCGCTGCCGCTAAGGCGGCGGTCGGCCGTGGCGACCACTTGGGTCTCACGGACCGCTTCCGCCGCCTGCTTTGTCGGCGGTCGGAAGGAGACCCGTTTGGACGCCGGGCTCTTTGGGCCTTTCCTCCTTCCGAAAATAGCCCCTCGGCCTCCTCGCCGGGGCGTGGTTGGTGGCGATGTCGAGGAGCTCCTTGGTGGTCCCGGGCTTGAGGCACCTTGTGCAGTGCACCAAGGCCTTGCAGGAGGTGCCGTAGATGAAGGCTCCCACGACATCGGCGTCGGAGATGTCGAGGGCTCGTTACAGACCGGGAAAACCTCCTGATGTAGTCGAGGGTCTCCCGAGGCTTCCGCTTGCGCCTTCGTGTCAGGAGTTACCAGGCGCTTATAAGTGCCCCGGAAGTTACCGACGAAGAGATTCTTCAAGTCGGCCAGTTCGGACGGTTTTGGAGCGGTACTCGAGCGAGCTCGGCCGAGTCCGCGAGTAGATGGGGAAATCTTGGATGATGAAGAGATCATCTGTCGCTCCCCGGCCGAAGACGCGAGCCGTAATCTTGAGCGCGGACACAGGTTGGTGGCCCTGTACTTGGCAATGTTGGTAGGCGCCGGAATCGGCGGGAAATCGCTGGCGGATCCCAGGCAAAAAGCCGTGGTCGGGACCATCGGGGCTCGGGCCGCGATAGTGGCGCTCACCATCCGCAACACGTGAGTGGGCGGCGTCCTCGCCATCTTTCTTCGCGCCTCGGGTGGCGCGGATGTCGAGGCAAACACCGAGGCGCCGCGCGCCGGGTGCGTGAGGCTGGGGTGGTTCATGGTGGGGTGCGGTCTTGGCGCGCCACTAGCTCCATGGCGGCAGACGGACCCGGTGGCGGAAGTAGCGCCGGTGTGGTAGGGCCGGAGGCTGCATGTCTTTGCGGACGGCGCTCCACCACCGAAGGTTACGGTAGGTAGCTCGGCCTCGGGTTTGCGGGCTCGGAAGGCCTCGAGGCGGCATTACGGCCGCGCCCACGTTTTGGCTTGCGTGAGGAAAAAGCGGGGCGCGGATTACGCCCCAACTTGTGGTGCTCTTGGCGCGCGCGCGTGCGCGTCGCCCGGCCTTGCGCGGGCTCGGGCTCGTCTGCTCGAGTTGGCACGAGCTGGTCGAGCTCGACCTTCGCTCCTCGGCTCTCAGCGTTGCCGTTGGAGCTCGGTAGCGGCGAGCCTGGCGCGTTCAGCCAGCGCTGTGGCTGGTATTCCCCCCACGTGCCTCGGGCGCGGACGGGGACCGTCGTAGAGCGGTGGCTACGGCCGTCGGTGGTGCGCCACGTTGCACTCGCGAGTGCCGCTGCGGCGGGATACTCCGTGTCGGGCTGGAGCCGTGGGTGGAAGAGTCTTCCAAAGAACTCGTGGGCGGAGGTTGGCATGTAGCCGCCCATAGCTACAAGTCGTGAGCGAAGCGGAGGTGACGGGATCTCTCTGCGCAGCCGGAGGGGCTTCGCCAAAGGAGGTATAGCGCTCCTCGGGTTCGGCTTTGGGGCCGCGGGCGCTCAAGCGGAGTGGGGCGGCTGCCGAGATGGTGTCGGGCTTCCATGCAGCGCTGCCCTCCGGCGGCAGCGGGGATGAGCGTGAGCTCTCCCTCCGAGGTGACGGTGAAGCTGAGGGAGCCGGCGGATCGGCTCCCGAACACAGCCATGCGTCGTTGGAGAAGAATGCCATCAAGGAGGCGAATGGGAATCCGGAGATCTTTCTTGAAGACGCGAAGCCCCTACAGGCGCTGCCAACCGCCCGCGTTTGGCGCGCAAGTAAATTTGTAAGTCTAAGGGGCGCGCGTCCGCTCCTCTGAATGGTTAGACCACAGGTCCAAGATGTATCTTGGTTGGGCGAAGGTCCTACTCCGATTCGTGCGTTGGTGTTGTATTCATCAAAAGGTGCGGATGATCGACCCAGTTTTTTTTGAAAGAGAGGTGGAGCCTCAACACTAGAATGATCTAAACTTAGCTCTCAGAAGGAGAAGAAAAAGAAGAAGAGGAAGAAGAGGAAAAAGCTCTCTTGTAGCTCTTACTCGCTGCCCTGTTAGGAGGTTCCTGCCTCCTTTTATTCAGATCTGAAGGGCGGGTTACATCGAGAATTGGCGAAGTGTCGAGGCGAGCTACTTCTAGGGCCGGTCTTGCCCGCCGTCGTAATCGTTCGCCGATCGTCGCTTCTCCGTGACCGGTCGCCGCCTACTAAGCCTATCTTTGGTCGGTGGTCTAGCTGGTCGAGCGGTTAGGTAATCCTCGGGAAGTGGCGTGGCGCTCTGCTGTGATCCATGTGGGTCTTGGCGTAGTCGCGTGTGATGTTGGGTTGCCTCGGGAGAGCGTGTCCTTGCACTGGGTGGTGGTGATGGGACGGGAGACGTGGCTTCAGCACTATCAAAGCGTCTTGGGAAGGACCACCGCCTCGCTCGATCTTCGAATGACCGTTCGTGGGGCCGCGTGGCCTTAGGTTGACACGGGACTCCGATCGCGCGCACGCGCCCTCGGCGGGGATTATCATGGTTCGGTCGGGCCGGGATCCCGTCTGCTGCGAGGTCGGGAACCTGCTGAGTCGGTCGCGGGATCCCGTCCCGCGCGGTCGGGAACCTGTTGGTCGGTTGCGAGATGAGTCGGGGATCCTGAGTCCGCGGGATCCGCGAAGGTCGGGAACCCTCTTCGGGATCCTGAAGTGGTCGGGGGGATCCCGTCCCACTGCGGTCGGGAACCTCTTTGAGTCGAGTCGGGACCGGTCGGAATGGTCTCCTGAATGGTCTCGTAGGCATTTGGGTAGCGGTAGGGGACGGCTGTTTAAGTGGGGCCGTGTTCGAGGCCGCTTCGCTTGCTGCTCTGGCTTTGCTTGTTGCAATTGGGCCGTTGGTGCACCTGTTTTATGAGTATTAAATCACGAGCCCAAAGGATTTCAATATCCCCAACGGTGAAGCACTTGTTTATTAACCGCCAAAAGGATTTCAATATCTAACATTGCACAAATCATGCAAGAAACCGGTGATATCCTTCCTCTAAGAGCTTGCACAGCAGTAACCATATATATATATATAAACTTGTCTCTTTAGGATCCCATGGTCTTAATCATGACACAGAAAAGTGTTTGCAATAGACAATAACTCCTAAAATGATGTTTTGTGCTATGGGTGTATTCATCTTGTGCTAAATCTGCTCAAAAATAATTCCATGCCCCACACTATTTTGTTCGACCGTCGAGAAAAGGTGGCTTTTGCTTGTTTGACACGGCACCATGCATGCTAATCACAAGAACATGACGAGTAGAGCACAAAGAGAAAATGTGGCACCTGAAGCGGTGTCGGCGGGTCGTCGTCGTTAGGGACAGCGTCGGGCGTCGAGTCGAAGCGGCGTCGGCCTTGGCCGAGGGCGGCGACCGTGGCGGCGTCGGCTGGTCGGCGTCGTTAGGGGCTGCGTCGGGTCGGGGGACGGCGCGTCGGCGCGAAGCGGCGGGACGGTGTCGAGCACGGGAAGCTCAAGGGTTTTAGGGTAGAAGAGAGAAGGCGGGAGTTTTAAGGGTAAAGGGTACAAGCGGTTTGGATCTATTATTTATAGATGGAGTATTATCGATGGCGATTCTTAGAAAGAACCGCCATCGATAACGATATCTGTGGCGGTTCGTATACGTGACCGCCAGCGATAATGTATTATCGTGGCGGTTACGTATGGCGATCTGACCGCCACGGATAATATTATCGATGGCGGTTCTTTTAAGAACCGCCAGCGATGTGCCTCTATACCTTGAAATTTGTTTACGAATCTTATACGACTATTGTCGAATAGCGTACTGAGTTCGAAGACCTAGTTTTTAGTGTTTGCGCAATTGCGGCGTTTTACGATTTTGTGTATTACTTGTAAAGCAAATACATAAGCAGTTCTGAGAAAGAATCGGACTCCTTTCACTGACGGACTCAACAAACTCTCCAAACTTTCAATCGGATAGAACACTATTTTGTCATCCCAAGCAAAACAAACAAGTACTCTTGAACAATCAAAACAATCACCAAAACTAGCAAAGTCCAAAGCGACTCAAAGACCAAAAACTAGCACATAGCTAGGAAACAAAACCAAAAGACTTTAAACTACCATGCACAAGATTATCTTCAACGATGGTTATCATTAGGGTTGATTACATAGAGGAAGACTTGCGGCACCGGTCATAATTTGCCCGAGAGCTAGCTCCGCCTCGATATTTTGCCATTACTCGTATATAGCTAATTATTTTCTTTCACAATTTGCCCTTCTTCATGATCGTCGCGATGATAGGTAGCTTCTGAGTGGTTTCTTCCTCGAGCCGATGTTGCCATCTACGAAAGGATGCAACTCATCAAACTGGTTGTACTCTTCCTCATCCATGACATTCTCAACTCCGACGATCCTTCTTTTCCCTGAAGAACTACATGGCGCTTCTTATCTGTAGGGTCGATTACATAGAAGACTTGTGCTACTTGCTTCATGAAAGTACGAATGGTTCATCTCTGTATCCGACATGTTCGATGTCCAAAGTAGTGAAGCCGTACTTGTCCACCTTGACACCCTTTGGGAGTTGTACCCAACGACACCGAAACATTGGGATCTTAAAAATACAGTAGTCGAGCTCCCAAATCTCTTCTATGAACCCGTAGAAGCTACTCTTCTTCTTTTTGTGTTGTCATAGGCATCTATCTGAACACCACTATTTTGGTAAGTGCTTTTGCTATCCTGAGATCTCGTGTAAAAGGTATATCCATTTATGTCGTATCCTTGCCATGTCAAGATTGTACCTGATGGCCCTTTTGCCAGCCACCTCAACATGACACTCGTTTCTTTCCCAGTCATATGCTCTTTGAACCAATGATTGAACAAACGGTTATGCTCTTTTGTTACCCAAACCTCTGATCGTCCACGATTTTCCTCTCGTAGCTTATCCTTGTGC
Source organism: Otatea glauca (assembly GCA_036346275.1). Taxonomy (NCBI): domain Eukaryota; kingdom Viridiplantae; phylum Streptophyta; class Magnoliopsida; order Poales; family Poaceae; genus Otatea; species Otatea glauca. The sequence goes on along the minus strand of JAYEVK010000097.1, from coordinate 101,291 downwards.
ATGTCCATATACGAGGACACCTCAACTGACTGTTGCAAAACTGTGAAATGAGCTTTTTCGAATAATCCATGATCGTAAGAATTTGTTGATTTCCTTCCAATCGTCCCTTTCCCAGCCAGCCTACCCTCATGTCGGGATACAGGCACTCCTACCGGTTCCACCCCCTCCATGTAATCCACGCAAAACTCGATAACCTCCTCAGTTGCATAACCTTCCACAATGCACCCTCCGGACGAGATCGATTGCGTACATACTTCTTCAGATACCCATGTACCTTTCGAGCGGGTACATCGATGCGAGAATACGGGGCCACATACATTTATCTCATTCACAAGGTGAACAATGAGATGAACCATTATATCGAAAAATGATGGAGGGAAATACATCTCTAGCTGGCATAGTGTCTTGACCACATCATTCTGCAGTTCAGAAAGTCCGATGGGATCGATGACCTTCTGTGAAATCGTGTTGAAGAAGAAACACAACCTCATGATTGCCTCTCGGACCTTTTCAGGCAAAATACCTCTAATTGCAATAGGAAGCATTTGTGTCATCATCACATGACAATCATGAGACTTCATGCCAGTTAACTTCAAATCTTTCATCGAGACCGGTTTCTTGATGCTTGCGAGTAACCGGACGGAACTTTCACACCATGCAAGCATTTGCAAAGTTCATTCTCTCTTTCTTGAAAGAGTGTAGCAAGTCGGGAAGGTAAAGTCGCCCTTTCGGTGTCACGAGGATGTAGCTCAGCTCGATTTTCATATCTTCGGGTCCCTTCGTGCCTTTAGTCCGTCCTTAGTTTTGTTAGGAATGTTCAAAGAAAAGACCAATCAAGCTATCACATACATTTTCTCTCGTGCATGACGTCTATGCGATGTCGAACTTCTAAGTCCTTCCAATAGGGCAAGTTCCAAAATATCGATCTCTTCTTCCATGTGGTCTTCTCGATCGAGACCTCGATGTATTATTACTATCTCCCTTTCCAAGTACGACATTAATATCCTTAACCATATCATATACATCTTCCCCACGACGAGGCCTTGGGGCTATACCATCCTCTTTTGTCCCGTCGAATTGTTTTTCATATTGCGGTAGGGGTGATTCTGTGAAGGAACCTACGGTGATGCATGTACACGTTTTCCTCGAGTTATTGAGCCACACACTAGCGGTTTCATCCATGCCTGGGGCATGCTTTGGCCCCTTTATAGTACGACCGGATAGGTTACCAAGGGCGGGAAATCATTGATGGTGCAAAACAACAATGCCCGTAGGATGAAGTACTCTCGCTTGTACTCATCCCATACACATACACCTTCGTTCCACAAGTATCACAAGATCTTCCACCAATGGTTGTAGGTATACATCAATATCATTGCCAGTTGTCTCGGCCTTTGGATAGCAATGACATCATAATGTACTTTCGTTTCATACACAACCAAGGAGGAAGGTTGTAGATCTGAGAGTTACGGGCCAAGTGCTATGAATACTACTCATGTTACCGAAAGGATTCATTCCATCCGTACTCAACCCAAACCTTACATTCCTCGGTTCATTCCGAAGTCCATCCTAAAGAGCCTATCGATGGTTCTCCTTTGGCGAGAATCGTGAGGTGTCTCGACTTTCCATCCTTTTACGCTCTTACGAGTGCCATCGCATCGATTGGGCATGCTTTTGTTTCAAATAAACGCTTCAACCTAGGTATTACCGTAAATACCACACCACTTTAGCGGAGCCCTTTCTTCACCACGGTGCCCTCATTGTCATGGCCTTTACGCTTGTATCGTGATGATTTGCACACGGACATACATGCATGTCGTATACTCTTTGCGATAGAGTATACAATCGTTTGGACATGCATGTATTCTTTCTACTTCAATCCCAATGGACATACAACCTTCTTAGCTAAATAAGTGGTTATCGGCAATACGTTTCCATCTGGAAGCATGTCCGCTAAGAGTTGTAATAGCGTAGTGAAACTTTTATCGGACCAACCATTGCTTGCCTTCAATTTTAGAAGTGAAAGCACGGTGTGCAACTTTGTGTATTCCTCCTTGCAACCGGGAACAAAGGTGTGTCCGAGTCATCCAACAAACCCTTGAATTGATTAAACTCTCTCGACTAGTGTAGTTCCCTACGCATCGCGCAACATCCGAGCAAGATTATTATCGTCATCAATGTCCAACCTATCCTCATCGGATCCATAAGCGATGTCACCGCCATAATGCCTTCTCCATCATCCAATACGTTATCACCTTCATGTATGTTTTCCTCTTCACCGTGACTTGTCCAACGTGTATAGCCAAGTACAAAACCTCTTCGAATCAAGTGCAAGTGGATGTGCTCTTTGTCTGAAAACATTTTCTCATTCTTGCAATCAATGCATGGACAATGTATGTACTCCGTCTTCTTGTGCAACTTGTTCTCCTCAATGGCTCTTAAGCGCAGATACCCCATCGATGTAATCTCGGTGTAGCAGTTCGCATTGTACATCCATCTCCTATCCATCTAAAATTAATTAACATATAAAAATTGATTAAAAACTAATCTAATTACTTATCATCTAAATGAGCTAGATAATAAATTCATCATCTAAAAATGATGAGCATCCACCTACCAAATTAGCTAAAATTTCATGTATATTAATATCCAATAATCTTAATTAAATAAATTTAATATATGTCCGCACTAATGGAACCAAATTAATAGTAATTAAAAAACTAATCTGAATACTTTTCCCGTAAAGAAGCTAGATAATAAATTCATCATCTAAAAATGATGAGCACCCACCTACCAAATTAACTAAAATTTCATTTATATTAATACCCAATAATCTTAATTAAATAAATTTATTATATGCAAGATGTATATGTCCAGTACACTAATGGAACTAAATTAATAGTAATTAAAAACTAATCTAATTACTTATCATCTAAAAGAGCTAGATAATAAATTCATATATATGCAAGATGTATATGTCCGTACACTAATAGAACCCAATTAATAGTAATTAAAAAACCAATCTAATTACTTATCATCTAAAGGAGCTAGATAATAAATTCATCATGTATCAAATTAACTTAAAATGCAATTAATATTAAATATATGCTTAATCATAATTCATCATCTATAAAAGGAACACAACATCATCTAATGAACCTAGCTAGGAAATAAATTCATCAACTACAAAATGGTAGCTAAATAAAAATAAACAAAATCTAAACTTTTCATCTCATCTACATATAAATCCTAATTAAACTTGGTTTAAAAATTAAATTGCAACAAGATTAACACAAATCAAGAGAGGAGAAAAAATAACTCACCAAGGAACAACTAGAGGAAGTACAAGCACAAGAATTGGAGAAAACGAAATCTGAAATTTAGAAGTTTTGGTTTGCTCTCGGGAAGAAGAAGACCAATGCTGCTACTGACCACCTATTTATAGGCAATATTATTAGTGGCGGTTTTTAACTAGAACCGCCACTGATAACATTATCTGTGACGGTTCTATCCTCGAACCGCCACTGATAATGAATTATCAGTGGCGGTTCGAGGATATAACCGCCACGGATAATCAATAGAATCGATGGCGGTTGGAGGATAGCACCGCCATCGATAACCTAGTTATCGATGGCGGTTCTAGCCTCCAACCGCCACTGATAATGTATTTGTTATCAGTGGCGGTTCTATCCTTGAACCGCCACTGATATTTTTCCCGCCATTTTTGAAATAGAACCGTCACTGATAATTATCTTTGTGGCGGTTCGAAAAAAACCCCACAAATAGACCGTCACCTATTGCAGGTTTTGGCGTAGTGGTTAGAATACCCGTAAGAATCGGCATGTTACGAATGGGCCTTAATTTGATTAATCCTGGAAAGAAAGATGGATGTTTGCCGGTGCATGACTAACTGTTTCGTTTGGAGTAGTCCATGCACAATGATGGATGGATGGAATCACGATCACGGAGGGAATAACGGATGGATTCTCGATCTTCCTTTTCGTTTAATTTGTTGCGAAAAACTAATAAGGTATATATGTTGTTGGTAATGGAGGTCGCACTTGCAACGGCCCAAAACTGCCGTCTCCTTCCTTGCGAGGTCAAAGCCATTGTCCATCCATCGCAAGCCAGCATAAAGCATCGGCCAGGAGCAAAAGACGACTTTGAAAGTCGATCCGGAGAAAGAGAGGAAGATACCATTATCACCATGCATGTATATATGCTGCAACTAATAATTATGCATTCATACTCGATGCGTACTAGCTACGTACTCATTTCGATCGATACCAAACATAAGTCGCTTTATTTTTAGACGAATGAATTAAAGAGTAAGAGAAAACGGCATTTTTGCATTCATTCATGCATTCATATACTCTACTATTTCCTCTCTTAAGTAGTCCATGTTGGGAAGAAGGCAAGGGAGGCCGAGAGACCATGTACGTATTGACGAAAATATGGGCATTCATTCAACAAGATTATATATAACCAGAGAAGATGGTACGAATGAATATACTTTGAAATGGTAGATGAGTAGCTTATATTCTTTTAAAAAAACAAACTAAATGAAATTATTTGCACCTGGACTGACCACCCTGTATTTACTACGCACGGTCACGCGATTTTCGCGCAAAGTACACGCACGTGCGATTCGTGGCAATCAAACCTGGGATCTCTCACCTTGCGTGATTCTTCCTTACCATCTCACTTAACATGCACTTCTCAACTATTATAAGATATATTTTTCTTTTATCCCTTCGTATCCGAAAGTTTCAACGATTATTTGGACATCTAAATGACTTCAAATAAAAAAGTTGTCAACTACAAAGTTGTAGATCTCATCGAGAGTAACAATTTTCATATAAATTTTGTCTCCATCCGACTCCGTACGTAAAAGTTATGATTTTTGAAGAATATTATCAATATTGCGGGTTCGGATTCCGAACCGGCAGTGATACTTCCTCCATTATCACTGCCGGTTCTTAAGGTAATAATATCACTGTCGGTTTTTTTAGAACCAACAGTGATAAATTACCATCACTGTCTGTTCTTCTTCGGTTAAGCATTTGTACCGGTCTAGCTTATGAACTGATAGTGGTAATGTTATTACTCCCGGTTCTAACCGAACCGATAATGATAGACTGGCAAGAAAGAGATTTTTATAGTAACTATATATATAGAGGGCGGGCAGACAAGCCCATATATATCTCTGGTCTTTATAAATCGACGTACATTGGAACAGTCCCCATATCTCAAGCTAGCAGCGCTACTTTCTCATCTACAGTAGATCGAGTGTGTATATATATATCAGGGAGTGTCTAGCCTTTCAAAATTTAGATGTTTCTTTACTAAGAAAACATCCGGATGATATTTATCAAAACCCTATATATTATTGTTCGTTCTCAAAACGAAGAAAAGACGGAGACAAACGCCGGTGTTCTTTTCCATCGGTTGGACCAAATTAAAGCTAGCGGGAGGTACAGGAACGACCTAACTAATTAACTTTAAGCATCTTGTGTAGTGTAGTGCATGCATGTACTATTCCAGATACATATAAATTTCTCACCAGTCTTTTCCTCCTCCAATAGCTGTCTGTGCTCAGGGTTTCATACAAACCATCATGTTCTGCAAACTAGCCATATGAGAAGAAAAAAAAGTTAAAGCTGACCTACTATGTATAATTTTTTTCGATTACAACTTACAAGGACAAACACACATCATCATGTACGCACGCACATCACCTATACATGCGAATGCGCCCTCTTGGCATATGCCTAGAAAGACGAGGCCCAGAGTAAATCCGTAACCTCACAAAATTCATATTAATTTGTGCTTACATATGCATATAATAAGTGGGCATCAGGATTTAAATCACGTTGCGTGGAGTCAATGAGAAATGAGATAGAGATCCGGTGAAGATTTTTACGAAGAGAAGTGTATGTATTTGTACCAATACACAACACATACCAGTATACAATACATTCCCCACCCCAACACGAATCTCGGAGCATGAATTAATGGTCCACAATGTACATGGACATGTCAGTTCAAAAAAATGTGCATGGATATATCCATGCATATGGGGGAAGCCGGCCATTCTTTTAGTGGTACTATGTTGGTTCTTATATATATATATGTATTAGTATTTACTCGTTCGGTCATTCAGTCCATGGAATAATTCCCCCTCCAGTCACAAAAGAGTAACGTTAATGACTTTTTATAGTCAGCAAGATGCTCCTTTGACCACTAAGGCCCCATTTGGAATGGAGGAATTCCAAAGGAATTTTGTAGGATTTATACTACTTCCTGCGAACAAGAACATGCAACCTGTAAAATTCATGCGTTCCAAGTGGCCCCAAATTCTCTTATCGTTTATTTGAAGAAAAAAAGTTGTAAAAGGAGATATTCTGAAACTATTTTATGTGACAAATTCACTCGTGTAATGTTATATATATATCCAAACCATATATACATTATTCTTAACAATATTTTTGGTCAAAATTTATAGGGTTTGACCGTGCAATCTAGCTAGGACGTCACTCTTTTGTGGCAGGGGATCGGAGTATGAAGTGAATGGCATTCGTTCATTCAAAAAAAATACTTTGTCCCAATTATTTATTGAAGTAATCCACTTTACAACCCATAAATATGGTATGAGTCCAGATTTCAATCCGTAGGTTCAAAATCGTCTAAAACACAACCCTCAACTATCAATACTAGCCACTTGACCCCTTGATCCAATTCAGAGAAGTTTTGAATTACATAGCACTTATTGCATAAATTCTACCGACGTGGACGCCATGAGTCGGCCACATCAATCCAATCATGCACCCTTTTGGCATTGAGAGGCCAGCAGTCATGGTGAGGAAGAGAGGTTAGGGTTAGAAAGAGAAATAGAGCGCAGGAAAAAGTGATGATTTGGCACAGGGTTGACACAAAAAAAAACACTTTGTTTGTTGGAAATAAAAATTTAAGAATGAAGTAGCTCTCTTATGTGTATATGTGTAGTGTGGAAGAGGAGCTCGATCAAAACTTTTATTTTTTCATGGCTCGAGAGTTTATCGTGATAAGTAGCCCTCCACGAGGGTCGAGAATTATTTTTCATCTGCTTGCTTGCTTGTAAATACTTCTATATTATTAATTCAATTATACCGTAGGTGCTTCTCTCTAGTTTTCCTAAAAAAATTGCCTCCTTAGATGCTATATACGTTAGCCGAAACCATAGTAATTTGGGTCAAGAGGGTGCTTTATACCGATTTTGATAATTTGAGAGTGAAAAGTAAATATTTTAGAGTTGCGGTTTAAATTCGGATTCAAACCGCTAAAGGTTGTAAAATGGACTTTTTCAATAATTTAATTGTGGCGAGAAGGAGATGAGATTGGGCGATCGATCATTAAACATGCATGACGCGGTAGCACGCAATTGCTACTGAAGATATGTAACTAAGCACCGATCGAGAATAATTATCAAGAGGAAGCTAGCTTGAGCTTGGTAAAAATTAACAATATGAGGCGGGGCGGCCTCGTAAACAAAGATTAGAGGCAAGCTTGCCTACCTACATATATACATATATAAACGATGCACAAAAACATGGATTACCCATTGGAGTTTGATTTCGGTCCGACCATTTTTTTTGTCACCCCAATGCAAGCGATATATATATACTAACAGGAGAATTGATCACTTATTTGGTCTCCTCTTTTCTTTTCTTTTCTTTTTGCAAAAATAGCTCTATTATGTAAAAAAAATACAAAAATAGACCATTTCTCCACCGCGGAGGTACTGTAGGTGTATTTTTATTGTACTGTAGCACGGAAGAAAGCTATTTTTGCAAATAAAAAAGATGAGGGGGCCAAATAAATGATCATTTCCTAACTGAAGTAGCTAGCTAGCTTACGGCAAGAAGCTCTCGTCCCCAGCGGCGGCGGCGGCAGTAACATCGACGTCGTCGTCGCAGGTGGCCCCGCACCTCCGGCAGCGGCCCGGGAGTGGCGGCGGCGGCGATGAGCCGATGGTGGTGCGGCAGGACGGGCAGGTAGCGTGGGCTCCCAGCCAGGTGTCGATGCAGGCCACGTGGAAGCCGTGGCCGCAGTGCGGCAGCACGCGGAGCTCCTCCCCCGCGGCGAACTCGACCAGGCAGATAGCGCACTCCCCTTGTCCTTGGGTGGTGGCTGCGGCAGATGCAGCAGCGGCAAAGGAGACGGTGGGGAGCGCGTCGATGGCCTTCTTCTTTAAACCTTTGGGTGGGGGAGGGGGAGGAAGATGAGACGAGGAGGAGGAGGAGGTAGTGGTTGGATTACTGGTGGGCATGGTGGGGCGGCGAGCGCGGCGGCAGGCACATCGTGCGACGAGGGCGAGGCCGGCGACGCAGATGAGGGCGCAGAGAAGGGAGGCCAGGATGACCACCGTGTCCGAGTCGATGGAGATAGCCCCTGGCGAAGAGGAAGAGGAGGAGGGGGAGAGGTCGTCGGCGGTGGCGGTGGAGCGAAGAAGGATCGCCGGAGTTCGCATGGTCAGCAAGCAGTGCAAGTGTATGGTTGGTCCCCTAAATTGTTGAATTGGAGGATTCCCTGCACCGGGCAGTTGTCCCTGCTTCGTTTATATAGAGAGACAGACACACACGCGGACACGGGGCAGACTGACATCAGACAGCCTTAATTTGTTTACTTGAGAGTAGGCCTATTGTCCTACTATTCATGTTATCTATACACAGTACTACAGACGTCCTCTGCTTCGGGTTATCCCTTTAAGTCTCTCTCTCTATATATATAGTAGCTGTGAAAACCGAACACAAGAGAGGGGGTGGACATCGGCCGTTTAACGGGCCATCGTCCACAAGAGTGAAAATAACACCGGAGATTTATACGGGTTCGAGGGTCCGAGATGACCGCCCTACTCCTGTTGACGAGCCTGTAAGGGTTTGTCTCCGGAGAGCAGGGCCCCGAGGGCTCGTCAGTTTAGGTCTTCCTTTATATTGCTCAAGAGAGCTCTCCTTACAAATGAGAGGGGGATGGGGTATTTATAGGCTCTTGGCCTGTACAAATGACCGAAATACCCCTTACAAGAATAGTTAAACTATAAGTGCAAATGAAGGGCAATCTTGTCTTTTACCGACATAGCTGCAATCCCTTGATCTGTATGCTACATAATCAGTAGCTCTTCAGGTATTCTCCAACAGCAGCCCCCCTGCCCCTTGGCGCTGAGGAAAGCGCCCGAAGGGGTAGTATTGGATGACATGCATGCTTGCGGAGGTGGTGGGAGAAGCGCCGAGCCCGATCAAACTTTGAGAACCATCCATAGAAAATTCCTGCACTCAACAAATTTGAGGGCATAGCAAATTTGGACCATTTGATGCCATAGCAAATTTTTGAGGCCATAGCAAAATTGAGCAACTTTCATGGCATAGTAAAATTTAAGGCAATTGGGCCAGATCAAGCCCTTCTTGTTTTGCCGGCCATCGGCTCAGCCATAAACTTGGGCCAGCCCAACTTCTTCTTTGGTCTTGTCCATCCCCTCAGGTAGTGCAGTTTGCCCTAGCACAGTAAAAAGAGGAGGAACCAACCCAAGCTGAGATGCTTGATGCATAAGCCAAGCTGCTGCCTTGCTTTTCTAAAGGTTGTCGCCCTTGCAAGCCTTCCTTGCTTTAATGGGCTCGGCATGAGCCAGGTACTCTGGGTATTTAGCCCCCCACTCCTTTTCCTGGTCCGTTGGCTGGTTCGCACAAGAGGCCAAGCGCTAGACACAGGCGCCCGAGCACTGGCGCTCGAGCACAAAGGCGCAGGCGCAGACTTGCATACCGCAGGCGCTAGGCTTGATGTGCTCAGTCAAGGGCGTGGGGTTCCTGGGCCACAATCCCAGGGCGCCACTTCAAGCTGCTAGGGTGCGGGATGGCCAGGAGTAAGGTAACCAAGCTGCTATGTGCTGGGTGCCACATAGGGGCGTGGACTCGCGCTGCAGGGAGCTAGCGAGGGGCGCTGGGTGCCACATAGGGGCGCGGACTCATGCCGCAGGCGCTAGCGGTGCTGGCGCGAACTTCGCGACGCAGGTGCTAGCGCGGCGCGCCCGCAGGCGACGTCTGCGAGGACTTAGTGCGCAACTGCGCATCGTGAGTGCCAGAGAGCTGGGCGCCCCACGTGAAGGCACAAGAGAGCTAGACGCTAGGGCGAGAGCCCCTGGGACACATGACACGCCTGCGCACGCATGCACATCGCCTCCGAGGGCACGGGCGCTCGTGCAGGCCGCGATCGCGTAGCTGGCGAGAGTTGTCAGGCGCGACCGGCTGCATAGTACTACGCAGGGCACAAGGGCACCGTGTCGGGCTCAGACATGGGAGCGGCCACGGCATCATGGCACAGGGTGCGGCAATTGGTCGCATAGGGCTTGTACGTACACGGCGCAAGGCGCAGGCGCGTCGGTAGGGCGCCCAGCGCGAGGCGTGTGCTGGCCGCAAGGCGCTTGGGGAAGTGCTCGCAGAGTGTTAGGGCGTGAACCACCAAGACGCAGGCACATGTCTTTGCGAGCAAAGGGCTCTTGTCTTTGCGCAGACGCAGGGTGCACGCCTGCGAGACAGCGTTGCGGAAGCTCGCGAATGTTGAGCCGAGGGGCGTGGCCATGTGAAGCGAGCACCGGGGTGTGGGTCACCAGAGAACATGGCGTCAGGGGAGTCGGCTGTGGGCGCACGTGTGGGACTTGCTCCTTTCAGGTGTGAGGGTGCGGGTGTCGGGACGCGGGGCGCGGGCCACCAATACCCACAGGCGCAGGAAGCTCAGCCGCCATGGGACACACGGGGCACCGAGAGCTCAAGGCGTGCGGAGCACAAGGCACATGCGCCACCACGGGGCGTGGGCATGCGGAAGTTTGAAGGCGCGCATGTTGGTCGCAGGACGTCGCTTCCGCAGGGTACCTCAGGCGCTGAGCGCTGCAGCTGTAGGGCACGCACGCGAGGGAGCTACTACAGGGTGTAGAGCGTCGTGCACGGTACTTGGTCATAGGCCACAAGCCGTAGGGCGCTCGACCGTGGAGGCCAAGCGCTGCCTCGTCTCGTGCATGGGGCATTGTGTATGAGAGCACAGACGCAAGGGCACAAGGCACCGAGCACCCAGTCGCATGGTGCGATTGGCCACAGGGCGCGCGGACTTGGCTGTCGGGTGCCATGCTCGCGAGCACAGATAAGCGGCGCATCGTCGTGCGCCACAGGGCGCAAGCGCAAGGATGTGAAGCTTTGCTGCAGGGCGTAGGGCACACGCAAAGGGTGCAAAGGTGGCCTCTTGGGTCTTGGCCATTAAAGGATGTAGGGCACCGCATGGCACGAGGTGTCATCGTGCAAGGGCGTGGCCACAGCAGGGCCTGAGGCCACACGGGGTAGGGCACCGCAGGGCGTGGGGCATCGCAGGGCATGGCTGCAGCCACGGTGAGGCTCGAGGACCCAAGGTGCTTTGGCCTGGTCGTAGGGCACAGAGCTGCAGGGCATAAGGCGCCGAGTGAAGGGCGCTGCAGGGCACAGGGCATTGAGCACTGCGACGGGCACAAGACGCCGGGCGTCGGGCGCTACGCGTGAGGGGCATAGGCGCAAGGGTGCTTCCACAGGGTAATGTGTGCCGGCACTTGAGGCGTAGCTGTAGCATGCACCATCTCGGGGTCCCAAGAGATGGTCCTGAATTTCTTCTTTCGCTTCCCAAATCCGAGGGCGTGCGATGTCATCGCTGCAGGGCATGGGCATGGGCACGGGCGCTGTTGCAAGGTACGAGCACGAGGCTCGAGGGATCCATGCAAGGGCACTCATGACTCAGCCACACAAGTGCTCGCGATGGGTTAGGTCTTCGTGCGAGGCACGAGGCTTGAGGAAGTTGCTCGAGCGCACCCACGGCTTAGCCAAATTTTGGCTCGATAGGCACGTAGGCACCCAAGACTTAGTCAAATTTGGCTTCATAGCACACGAGGGGCGAGGCCTCCGTGCGAGGCAATATGCCCAAGGGATTTTTGCAACGACGCCCTTGACTTAGCCAAATTAAGACTTCATGCCACGCGAGTGCTCCACACGAGGGATGAGGCCTCCGTACGAGGCATGAGGCTTGAGGGATCCTCGCGAGGACGCCCATGACTTAGCCAAAATTTTGGCTCCATGGGCACGCGGCGCCCAAGACTTAGCCAAATTTGGCATCATACCACATGAGGGGCGAGACCCCCATGCCAGGCCCAAGGCCCGAGGGATCCTCACTAGGAAGACCATGATTTAGCTAAAATTTTGACTTCATGGGCACGCGAACGCCCAGGACTTAGCCAAATTTGGCATCATACCACGCGAGGGGTGAGGCCTCCGTGCGAGGCATGAGGCTCGAGGGATTTGCCTAAGCGCACTCATGACTTAGCCAAATTTCGTCTTGATGGGCACGCGGGCACCCAAGACTTTGCCAAATTCCCAGACTTCCCTTCCTTGTCCACATTGGACGCCACCGCCAAGCTCCTTCATTGGGTGCAAGCACAGCATGCTCGGGCACTGGACGGAGGTCAAGCACCGAGCATAGGGAGCAGTTGCAAGATGTAGGTTGCGTGTCACAGGATGTTGGCCATAGAGCGCACAGGCATAAAGGATTGGGACTGAACCAATAGGTCACAGCTGCAGGGGCACTGACCATGGGCGCCGTTGATTGATGTCCATGAGCCAGCATTTCATCTTCTCTCGTGGGTTGGAGAGCACGACGATTGACATCGGCAGGGGCGTCATCGGGGAAGAGGCCTCGATGATGTCCTTGAGTTTAGCATTGCGGCGAGTACTCACTTCTTGCGACGATGAGCTTGCCGACATAGTACCCCTCGAGGAGGGCACCGAACTCCTTGGCGTAGTCAGTGTCAATGTTGATGAGGATGTTGTCTGTATAGCCGGGATGGCCCTTGAGGAAGCCCGGAACCAACAATTGTTCTTCATGCCCATGAGGCTCCAGACATGCTTCTCTGACTTGTTGTTATGACTTGATGGAGATCACATTTTTGGATGCCAGCCCCCTGCCAGAGAGACAATCCGAACAAGGCAGGAGGCTGACTAGATTCTTGCGGAGACGAATGTTTCCGAGCATGAATCACTTCAGGAGGCAGGTATCTCTGATAGCTGGGGATGCAATAGCATTGCCAGTAGTCCAGCATTGGAACACTCTCTGAGGCTTAGCCAAATTTTGGCTCGATGCTGTGCACACGATCCACTTGAGGGGTGAAGGCTTCTTGTGAGGACGGGTGCCAAGTCGGCACATAGCTATGCTAGCTCGGCAATTGTTGTGCTCGAGCATGGCAAGCTGAACACGATGGACATGCCAAATACTTGAAGTAAGGCCTAAGTGAGTGATGCACGGGTGTCCAAGGCCAGTTACCATAGAAGTGCTACCATGGTAAGGCTTTGGGTGTCACCTTCCAAATCCAGTTACCATGGAAGTGCTACCATAGTAAGGCTTTGGGTGTCATGATGTCTTCTTGTCGGTTGCACCACTAGCCCCCTGTCCCTAGATGTGACAGTGGAAGCATTGAGGGACAAGTGGGATAATCTATTACCACAGAACGTGGTGATGCCCGATCTCTTATGTCTCTGATTAAAATATAATTGATGCTCTAGCAGTGATTGCCCCTACTTGTTGAGCCCTTGTGAGGTAAGTCATGGAGCACATTCGTAAAGCGCTCACGAGACCAAGTCATTAAACACCACATTGCCCCTAGGGGTTGAAGCCTCCAGTGGGCTTCAGGGGTGCTACATGGGACTAAGTCATATAGCACCTTTGAAGGGTTGCAAGGAGGCACAATAATCTTTTATCGTTAAAAGCCCGAGCGATTAACTCTTGCCAAGCAGCGGGGCAAGGCGAGGGGTGACCCAGAGGTCATTCGGCGCATGGCCTGGAGGCTGAAAGGGGGACTAATCCTTAGCACATCCATCAACTTGGCCACTTGACCCAAGTTGTCACTAATGCCCTGGGTCCAACAGGACATTAGCCGCCATGGTGGGGGCTACGGACACCCAGGCCACCTTGGACTTTTATTAGGGGAGACCACGGGGGTCGTACGCCCTACGCACCACGAGGGTGAAAATCCTATACAAGGAATATGTAGAGGAACTGCCACGGTGGGAGCGACGGATGCTCAGGCCACCTTGGGCTTTTGTTAGGGGAGACCGCGGGGGTCATGTGCCCAATGTACCGCGAGGGTGAAATCTCATACAAGAAAAATGTATAGGAGCAGCCATGGTGGAGGTGACGGACGCCCAAGCCACCTTGGACTTTTTCTGGGGGAAACCACGAGGGTCGTGCGCCCTATGCACCGCGATGGTGAAATCCTATACAAGGAAAATGTATAGGAGCCGCCATGGTATACAATATGACTTAGATGTAAGTCTTCTGGAGCTTGTCTGTATTTCATGTGTGCTTCAGTTGCTTGCCTTCCAAAGTTGAAAATCAGTAAGAATCCGACCCCAAAGCTGAGAAGATGCAATAATAAGGGTCTTTCCACTTTGGATGAAGTTTTCCATGGGTTCTGCAGGGAGGATAGCCTTTGCCCCATTAGTCTTTGGATGAGCCACTGAAGTGCAATGTAGTACCGACGGAACTGCAGAAGTCCCTTAAGAAAGATGCATCAAATTGAGTTTTATTGTCCACTGTGAGCTCCTTTGGGATCCCAAAATGGCACACGATGATCCTCCAGAAGAATTTCTGTATAGAATGGGACATAATGGAGATCAAGGGTTCTGCCTCTATCCACTTAGTGAAATAATCCCCTGCTACCGCCACGTGCTCATAGCCCCCTCGCCCGATGGGAATGGTTCAAGTAGGTCCATTCCCCATTGGGCAAAAGACCAAGTGATTGGTATAGAGTGTAGGGGAGTGGCAGAGTATGGTGATTGGATGCCATCTTTTGGTATCCTCCGCATGTCTTGAGGGTGTTGATAGCGTCTTGCACCATTATGGCCCAATAGAAGCCTTCTTTTCTTGTGATGCACTTTATTAAGACGATGCTCCACGCTTGTAGAGCCTTCCTTCAAGGATTACATATGACTCAGCCTAGGATAGCAACTTGCGAGCCATTACTGCGCCTTAAGGTTTCTCCTCCCCCTGAATGCATTTTATGATGGGAGTCATCCAAGAGGGAGGCGAAATCGAAGCCGCATTGTCCTCGAGAGGTAACTCTGGGCCTGATGTTTCCTCCTTCATTGATGACATAGTTAAATCTTCGAAGAAGACTTCTATAGAGAGTGACTCTTGAGAGGTCGCGGCTGGGGCTAGACTATCCACCCGATAATTGTCTCCTTGAGGAATCCAACGAGTCTCAAGCCCAGCAGAGTGGTGTTTCATCTTTCATACTTCTTTCAAGTACTTAGCCATTCTAGGGTTGAGGCATTGGTATATTTTGCAATGGTATAGGAGTAGCCTCCCGAACCCTGTATTCAGCGGGCGTAGTGGCCAGAAGGGAGCCCTGTTTGATACTACGACGTGGGCGAGCGAGGGGGGGGAGGTTGTATGGATTCCCCCCTTTCTTACCCCAAAGACAAATGTTGGGTCTCCACGCGCCCCTGGGTCAGTGGTTACTTGTACCAAGGTTGGTGGCAAGAGTGGTGAGAAGTGTGGAAGGCCACCGTGAGGATGGTAAGAGGCCATTATGTATCTCACAGTTCACCTCGCGGTCGCCTCCACCATGGCCTGCCACTTGGTTACGTCCAGCACCTTAGGGATAATGGTCAGCTCCGGAGCTCCCAACTCCGCGGCAACAAGGGTACCTCGAGCCTCCTGCCCTGGGCCTGAGGAAGCTAGCTCGAGGGAGTAGGGCACGACTGGGGGGGGCCGAAACTTGGAGGACATTGTCGACCCCAGGACAGATGGCGTCGATCTATGAGTGCGGCATGCGCCTGGGGTTTTGTCGGGGAGGATGATCATTCTTGTGCTCCTTGCGCTTCGAGGCTAGAGGAGGCTTGGGGTGTTTCTTGGTATGAGCCATAACTTAGTATGAGTTAGCTACGTTCTCTATGGACGACGCCAAATGTCGTAGGTGTGAAAACCGAACACAAGAGAGGGGGTGGACATCGGCCGTTTAACGGGCCGTCGTCCACAAGAGTGAAAGTAACACGGGAGATTTATACAGGTTCGGGGGTCCGAGAGGACCGCCCTACTCCTGTCGACGAGCCTGCAGGGGTTTGTCTCTGGAGAGCAGGGCCCCGAGGGCTCGTCAGTTTAGGTCTTCCTTCATATTGCTCAAGAGAGCTCTCCTTACAAATGAGAGGGGGATGGGGTATTTATAGGCTCTTGGCCTGTACAAATGACCGAAATACCCCTTACAAGAATAGTTAAACTATGAGTACAAATGAAGGGCAATCTTATCTTTTGTCGATATAGCTGCAATCCCTTGATCTGTATGTTGTATAATCAGTAGCTCTTTAGGTATTCTCCAACAATATATATATATATATATATATATATATATATATATATATATATATATATGCGACTTTGTCTCCTTGTGCTCTCTTCCACGGCAACACAAATCCTACACGATAGACGAAGGAATAGTTGATTTCAACCAATTATACAAGCCCCAACTAGAGTAGCTATCAACCAACACGTGGTACAACGGCGTGGCAAGTTATGCAATGACTTCTTATCAACTCATCTACTCCTCCCAATCCAAGTAACAGGATCTTTATGGACATACCTAGTTATCATTGCAGCAAAAAAAGATACAACAGGCAGACAAGAAGAAGAAGAAGATGCAAAGGGAAGCTCTATCTTATCAAAATGCTCACCAAGCCAAACAACAAGACTTCCCAAACACATAAACTGCATCGTGCGTACAATCATATATCGATCGAACCATGCCATACCCCCATCCCTGATCACTGATGTTTCAAGACAACAATATAATCTCCATCAATGAATAATTCCCAGAGGACGCATCTATGGAATTCCAGCAGCCCGAATAGGATGCTTAAATGCATAAGTTGTAGTGTATCTAGTTGAGCAATAAACTGATGCATGGCATGGATGAACACTCTTTTTGTGTGAATCAGATGTCAATTATATTCGCTTGTAATACTGCATTACTCTAGAGAGTAACCAAACCACACCAGACGTGCAAAAGAATCAGGGGAACAGCCAAGTACTCCAACCCCCATCGAAAAAGAGAGTGCAAGAGCATATGCTCTAGCTATTGAATCTTGAGAAACAGTATGTAATATTCAATACAGGGCCAAAAAATTTCAACACAAGCTGTTTCACTAGGTGAACATCAATACATGGTTTTTGGCCCACATAATCCTAGTAGTAATAGTAGTAATATCAATCTTGGTGCATACTATCGGCCATCTGGTGGGCGAACTGCACAATAACATGACTTGGTGATACCATCTTTGATGCAGATAGCTCAATTAGTCTTGTTCTTCAGACAATGTTGGTTGCTGGCTCTGTTCACCCTCTCACATGATCTGTATATAGAGATCAAAGTTAACTAGGTGAATCCTAACAATCCAGCCTGCATCCATCAATGACCAGAACTAAAATCATTAAGTTTCTAGTTCTACATATGAAAACAACTTACTGGTTTCAATAAAATGGTGCTTACTGATGAATGATATTAGCATTTTCCAAAGTAATACAGAGAAACAGAATTGAATTCACACACGCACACACACAGAGTACAACTAAGGACCTAAGTAATCACCAGAGAAGTCCCCTCCAAACCTCCACAAATGGCTTTCCGATCACATATCAAATCTAACGTCCCATGTTCCATCCATATAAGCATTAAGAGTCCAATTGTTTTCCCTGAGCTGGAAATAAGGCATCTACAACCAAACGTTTTTAAAAAATTACAACAAGGTAGAAAATCCAAACCCATTATTTTGCACTAAATGTATCCTGCAAATGTGGTTTCAGGCAAGCAGTAAGAAGGATCTTTCAGTTAGATCAGCAAAATAGATAGCCACAGCTAAAAGGGAAAGGAGGGTACCTCATATTTCAACAAGAAACTGTTTCTAAAGAATATTTCAACAAGAACTAACAAGATGCGAGGAGAGGTGAAGAACAGCTAGCATAACAGTCACCAACATGCAGCAGGTACTAAAGGCACATTAAGTTACTTAATCAGACTAATAAATTGTTATCTCCTAAGGTTTATTCGGCGAATATGTGGTGTCTGACTGGTGAGTGGTTAATGGTGAGAAACAACTGATCACTGGTCTGAAGGTATTTTTTTCCCTTTTAAGAGAAACTGTTCTGCACTTCACTGTGCACAGAGATGAATATATTAGTGGTTTTGTTCCAAGAGTTTGTTGTTCACTTACAGCAATTCAGATAGAACCAGTGATCTTAATGGGACAAGGACATAATCAAAAGACAACCAGCAACCCCCAGCAGACCACAAGGGAAAACATTTGCACAAATAGTTTACCATGTAACTAAAACTTGTGTGAGTACGTAACTCTGTAGATAAATACAGCATAGAAGTATGCGCATAAAAGAAGCTGGTAGCGAAAGTGGGTTAGAGGTTGCAAAGCTAATGTCCATTTGTGCATAACAAGACCATTGTTAAAGACTAGCAGCTAGTGAAGTTGTTTCCATGCTGATGGCTGGCATTGTACAACTCGTGCGTAAAAGAATGAATTGGTGATACAAATGGTCACCTTGCGATGCAGTTTGTACCCTACTTTGAGCCTGACATCTTGACCTTTTCTGAAGTCAAGTATGTTCCAGGCGAATTCGACTGCTCCAGTTGTCTTCCTCTGCAAGGGTCACAAGTTGAGGCTTAAAAGTAGAAAAGGTTTATAAAAGCATAATACAGCAATACAAACTTGTACATATGGTATAATAAAAACCCGAAAAGAAGGAAGCTAAGAAGTTGGAGGTAGTAGTAATGTAGTATAGTGGGAGAAAGTGAGAAGAGCAGGGAACGGACTAACCGGGTTGAATTGTTTATCAGTAAGCAGGCATCCTTTGAGGTTTATCCCGAGCAAGCCGTTTGAGGAGAATGAGATAGCCTTCTTGCCACGAAGGCTGTAGGTGAAATCATCGTCGACGGCGGCTTTGTCTAAGTGGATGCCTACTCCTAGGTTGGCTAATAACTGGAGGGGAGGGGAAATGGTCGGTGTTTCTTGCTTCCCTTGTTAGCAACCATGAGATTTATTTTCGACAAGCATATATGTATGTACATACTGTGAATGATAAATAATGAATAAGAAAGGAAGGAAGGTAGCTAACCTGGGGCTGGGGGTAGAAATGCCTTAGAAAGATAGCAAGATAGCCTGGGGCTCCGGTGGTGGTGTGGATCTCCCCATGAGCCTGCGTTGAGTCAGTGCAATCTCAGCGTCGGCAATGAATGAATATGAATCGGTGGAGGACGAGGAGGAGGAGGATTGATTTAGATGAAGGAATGAATGGATCCGGTGGATGATTTGGTTGGCGTTGCACCTGGAGGAGTGCGTTGGAGCCGATTGGTTGGGGTATTGAATTGGATTGGACAGGGACAACATTATTGGTTTGGGATTTGCTTGCGAATTCCACTCCACTCCCCCGTGACCGGAGAAGAAACAACAATATATAGAGAGAGAGAGAGCCATCCACAAGAAGAGAGGAGGTCAAACTCCTCCGTCTGATATCCCGCGCGATACGGCGGTGATTATAAGGAAATACCAGTTAATTGTGGTGCGTTGCAACGGATAACAATACTCGTCACCAATCAAATTACAAGAATAAATAAAAAAACACTATCAACGATTATATGGCACATATTGCCCTTCTATCGCTGCACTAGGTTTACATCGTACTCTCAGCTCCACTACCATGCATTGATCTCTCCTACAACCTATGCTATGCCTCCACGGTCATGCTCGACTTGTGCCTCTGCCTCGGTCCTGCTGTCATGCTCGACCTTCATCACTATCATTTAGCAAGTTGACTTGTATAAAAGAGAAAATACCATAATCACACAAATATATGAATTTTCATTTGGCATCCGCGACATTCCACCTGTCTATAATTATTATATAAAACCTAAACTTTGCACCAAATATTTTGTAAAACCTAGACTTTGCACAAATTATAAAGGATTAAAAAGAAAATGGTAAACTGAAACCATACCCTAGCTAGGCCCCAATTAGAAGCCAGCCCAATGCTTCTCTACTTTTTCTCCCCTTTTATGTCTCTTTTTCTCCTTTATATTTGGACTAATTCACCTTTTTTTCTCCTAGTTTGGCCCGACCTAGCCCATCTTTTCTTTTCTCCCAGCTTGACCCAATCCAGTCCATTCCTTCTCCCTTCTTTCTCTCCCTCCCACATGATTCACCTAGCTGATGCATAAAATCCACTTGTTTCTCTCTCATTCTATCTCTGTCTTGCTCCCTTCTCTTCTCCTCCCGACCGTCGCTTTTCCTGGCCACCTCGCACCTCCCTCCACCAAATCTAGCACGCACATGCACACTGGCAGGGTCGAGTGCTCCGCCTCAGCCCCATCGTGTTGCCTCTAATGTTGCCGAAGCTCCTCCACACCAATGGCCCTCTCCACGGGATCTGGCATGCGACCGCTTGATCCACTTTGATTGAGCCCTCATACGGCTTGATCCACCGCTGTCTCCTCCCGGCTTCTCTAGCCATGATGCCGGTGCATCGGGCCTCACTAGCCTACTGCTCTCGTTGGCCACCTCATCATAGCCGCCTCCGCCAGTCGCCTCAAGTTTCACCTTCGCCGGATCTGGTGTGCGCCTTCTTCTCCAACCCTGATCAAACTTCATGACGCCTGAGACCAGTCACTTCTCGGTGGATCCGCCATAACTCCGACCTCATCGGCGTTGTACTTTCTCTGCCTAGTCTCTCTAGCCTCACTGTACTTGTCGGCCTTGCCCGCGAGCTCACAGCCCCAGCTTAGTGGTCGCCACCTCCTCAAAGGCGTCGTCACCACTTGATACGCCCTCGAGTCCCCACCCCTTCTATTTATCTCGTATATATCGCTGCACACATGATGAGATAAGGGCGAGTATGGGATCAATGAATGCAACGCTGTTTTTTTCTCCCGAAGCTAAAAAATCACCTGAGTTGGGAATAGGGCCACATGTCGCTAATCTATCTATGAGACGAGAGGAGGAAGACGAACGAATGTACTACTCACCAACTCCCTCTTATAAGTAGTGGAGATAAGATCCTAATGTGGTGAGCATAGAAGCACGACGCCGAAGAACTCGTGAGGTCGGTAGAAACTTTGAAGTAGATAGGATCCTAGTGGATAGAGTTTTGTTTTTTCGGTTTTTAAATAGTTGGTTGGTTTGTTATAGTTTATTTTCAATCAGTATTTTCTAGGCCCACCTGTAGACATCAAAGTATATGTGAAGAGGTAGTTGAAAGAGGCAGATGAACTATGGGTAGTGGTGGTGGTTGCCTTATTTTAAAGGAGTAAAGATACATAGGTGTTGAATTGGTGTAGCAAGGAGATGTACAATATGATAGCTGCAAAATGAAGCGGCTCTTTTAGGTTGGTGATTTTTTTAGCTGACCTTGTAGACTGGCCTTAGCTAAATGAAATATTATCATTAAATAGCTATCTATGCCACTTAAAAGTCATCCAAGTGCTGAGAAAAATTCAGATGGTGTGCCTTCACAAAAAGGCAGAAAATTAGAATTAATAGTAGTAATTGAGAACCAATTGTATAGGGGAGCTAGGTATTGGACGTATGATAGGAGCTTTCCCATCGTACGCCCCACTCGTTGGACGTATGATTGGTCGTATGATGTATTATACATATATATTATTTTAACCTCTTGAAATCGTAAAAACAAGAATCACAAACCTTTGAAAATCATAAACTTATGCTGTAAAGTAAAGAGTTATACCTAAACCCTAAATGTACTCGAAACACCGCCAAACAAGAATCAGCTCTTTAATTAAAAGCCTGAATAAATAAGCATACATGAAATCATGAAGACTAAAACCCTAACCCTAGCCACACCCTAAAATCACCCATGTTTTCTATAATAGATTTTAATTTGGTTTTATATCTTATTTTTTTGCCCTTATTAAAAACTTGTTATTTTTTATTTGCCGTATTTCTCGTTGAACGACGTGTAGACATCGATGCTTCCGACACCGTCGTCAACGACACCAACTGTGACCTCGACTTCTTCGTAGACAACAATCAGCAAGGCAAGCACCCCTTTGATCATATTGATCCTAGTCTTTTTATTTTATTTTATTTTGTCAAATCCATTTATGCATGTGCGTATTTTCTGTAAATTCGCTATATTGTGGTATTGGTAGTATAACCCTATCTCATGGAACTTCCTTAATAAATATTGAATTGTGAACATTGATAACACTAGAATTAAAGTTAGACAATATATAATGTCAATTTAGATATATGCAGTGATTAATAATCATGCTTAGCCATGCTTTAGATTTGGGATGAATAAGTTGGTTATACTGTTCAGATAAAACTTTGAAAGATTGAGACATGATGATGGTTTCTGGTATTTTGGTATAAAAACTCAGAAAAAAAACTATGATTTGACGTAGGCGATTATTAGCAATAGCTGATGTGCATGGGTCTTGCACGTAGTTAGGGGGAGATTATCGCCCGGGTCGAATTAAAGACCAAACGTAGTGCATGTTAAATCCAAAAATATAAGTATAACCACAAGTGTTGGATAGGACAATCTTAACCTATTAAGTTACTTAGATTTAGCTTTGCACATTGCAATGCTAGAGTAGTACGGGTTTTCTGGACTGATTGCTCGAAGGGTGCCCTTACCGAGGTGTTGGGAATAACGCATGCCGATATAACGGTGTACGTCATACTATGGAGAGAAGTGGTACGATGGGATGTGAAACTATTTGTCGTACTATGCGTACAAATATCTTCTGCCACCATAATATGAGTTTGTCGTCACCGAAGCTGGTGCAAAGTTAGGTCTATGTAATGTAACGGTTATTTCATAACTCTCTACGGCACACCAAAGGAAGTGTGCTAATGACGTTGCACAAAGAGTCGGTCATGTCTTGTAGGTAAAGTTGTACACCTCTGTAGAGTGTAAATCTTTTCGAAAACCCATTCTCACGGTCAAGGGACACTTGGTGCGCCTGTACTAGTTAGAAGTTTTGGTATTTTCTAAATGGTTTGAATGGGAGACATTTGTTGGAAAGTATTTGTTTCAAATTAAATCGCAGGGAATGGCAATGAGATGACGTGGTACTCACAATCATAGAAGACTGTGAGTTGTTACTTTATACTTACATACTTGTTATTTTCATACGTGTCAAACTTGCTCTTATAAAATTTTGTTTGCAAATTACTACTTGATTCACAAGTTCAATTTCACTTTAAGCAAAGTAACCGTAGAAGCCTCTTTTGATATAGCCTGTATTTACTGTATTTTTTGCGATACACCTTAAGTATTGCTGAGTACGAAAGTACTTAACCTTGCTTAATTTGTTGTTTTAAATGAAAAAGAAAATAAGACCTTGAAGATATACATTTTGCCACAGGATACGAAAAATTCGATGATGCAACCTTCTAGTGATTATACCTTGTCAGTTGTCTAAGGGTTGAATGGACATACTATAAGATTTTTGTTTCTTTTATTGCAATATACTCTGAATTATAAGACTACATTATATAAATAGCTTCACTTTAGTCGCTAGCGTCCGATATTACGAGACATATGATTGCCAGTAATTCCCATTGTATAGACATATAGATATAGGATTTTCGGCGCAACGCAATGCAAACGACGATAATCTAAGGAAAGGAAACAACATCATTGTCTCAGTTGGGCTGAGACTGGGTCGACCTTATTCTCCGTCATGTTGGGTCGCCTTATTCTCCCAGGAATGATTGATTATTCGCTTCACGGCCTAGGCCCATCATTTCTTCAGCTTCAGCCATAAGCCCATTCAATTGGGGCACTCTACTCTCTCTCTCTCTCAGCAAATGCAAATGCAAGTGGCAACACAGAGAGTTGAAAAACACATGAAAATTTATAGTTACATGAATTTGAAACGCAGGAATATCAAAAGGATGGATATAGAAATAAAATAAGAATTTCTCACGCATTCTGATCTCTATCCTCCTCTCGTAACTAAACCCTTAGCTTCTTTTTTTTGGCGCTCTGGCATTTTTTTTTGCAAATCTGTGCAATCTGCCTCGTGCAAAAATATCTGCAAAATGGCGCACTTTTTGATCGCAGAAGCTATGGCAGGTGACATGTGTCAATTATCATGCCCGTGTACCGTGGCAGGTGGTAGGGCCAGCGGTAGCCTAGATGACTGTGGTAGGAGCTTAGTGCCGAGTTAGGATAGCGCGATACGACGGGGTACCGTGGTACCTAAGCTCGGCAAGAAGGGGAGCTGCGGTGCTGGCAACCTGTTGAGATAGGGGAGCATGGTAGATGACACATATCACTTCCTGGTATTTTCGTGATTGAGAAGAGGGCTGTATTTACAATTTCATTCAGAGAGTCAAAAGTGAGAAAAAAGTGCGTAAAGGGATCAAATAGGACAAATCTTCCTGGTAACTCCCTCCCTTACCTTTCTTTTCTGAGTAAATTTCACAAAACTACAGTTTTATCATACAAACTATCAGAAAACCACATATTTTTGCTTCTATTTCACAAAGCTATAGATTTTAGGAGAACTTATATCACAAAACTATAGGTTTTGAATTGACCGTTTCTTGTAACGGATCTGATAATTTAGACTGACCATTTTTTGTAATGGATCTGATAGTTTAGACCCACATAGCATTCTTACGCGCGAGTAAAATGGGAAATGAGGAGGCATGAGACTGTCATGTGGGTCCACACTATCAGATCTGTTAAAAGAAAAATATGTAGTTTGGCTCTCCCCACAGGAGGGCGGAAGGAGACAGGCGTTGGCGGGAGCGACGGGAGCACTGCAACGACTAATATATAGGAGGCGGGCTGTATGCACACACTGCATATATCGATCCCAGGTGGAATACATTAGCTAGCTAGTTGTAGTCTCCCCTAAAGTTCATCATCCCAGCCCATAGTCTCTCCTTTCTCCTAAGACCCCTTCTCCTTCAGCCGAATCGTGTTAGAGCCGTCGATCCCTACCCATGGCTTCTGTTGTCGTGGTAGGAGTGACGCTCCCATCATCTTCAACGTTAACGCCGTCGTTGGCATCCCTATGGGTGACGCCATCGAAGCCAACAGTGACGCTACCTACCGTGCTAAAAGTATTTCTATACTTTTTCTTTTTAAAAGCATAAATAAAAAAGTAGACGGTGACTATTTACCTTTTCGTTTGCTTTAAAATTTGTGCAACTAACTTATAGTGAAAAGAAAAGCAAGGAAGCACTCCTCAATAAATATCCACCGTCGGATCGAACGATGCCAAATCTGGCCCATCCATGATCCATCCTCCCATCTCGGCCTATAAATTCCGGCCGCTCGATTTGCCCGGAGAGGAAAAATCGAGAGCCTTCTTCCTCCTCGTTTTGGATTCCGAGTCGGCGGAAGGGCGAGGCTAGGGTTAGGGTTTGCGTGCGGAAATTGATCGAACCGGACCACGAATTCGAGCGCCGTCCCGAATCTTCGATCCCCAATCACGCCCGCCGCCATCGATCGATTATCCCGATCCCTAGCCCCAGATCTACAAGGGAGAGATCGATCGATTGACCTTCCCTTGCGCCAAATCCTTGCAGCAGCGGACATGGATCCCAGCCAGATGATGACCCGAAGCTTCCCCATGTGGGCCCCACCACCGGTCGTCCCCTCGGACGATCCCTCCGCCGCGCCGCAGCAGCCCTTCCTCCCTCCGCCCAACGCCCAGCTCGCCCCCAACCGTGGCTGGAAGCGCAAGAACCCCAACCCCGGCGCCGGCTACCAGCCCCCCGCCCTCGGCGACCTCCAGGTGCAGAACCGCGCCAAGGCACGCCGCTGGTTCAAGAATCACAACCCCAACAACCGCAAGTACTTCTTCCGCAAGCCCAAGGCCGCCGCCCCACGCAACACCACCTCCTTCATCATCCGGGCCAAGCGCGCCGGCGGCATCGCCTCGCTCGTGTCCCCGTGCCCTGTCACGCCCGCCGTGCTCCCCACCCCACGTCTCTCCCCCTCCCGCGAGGGCCTCGCCGACATGGCCCAGGCGCAGTGGGGCGTTGATGGCTACGGCTCCATGAAGGGTCTCATCCGTCTTCGCCGCTCCCCTCACCCTGCCAACCCCAACGACGCTGCAGCAGCGTCCGACGATGACGACGACGGGAACTCCAGCGACAGTGACGTCGAGGAGCACGTCGAGGTGGAGCGCCGCCTCGACCACGATCTCAGCCGCTTTGAGATGGTGTACCCTGGAAGGGGTGACGATGCTGGGGGCTATGTGTTTGAGGATGAGTATGACCAGGACGCCCATGTGGCTCGGCTGGAGGAGGAGAACCTGACCTTAAAGGAGAGGCTCTTCTTGATGGAGCAGGAGGTGGGTGACATGAGGCGCCGTCTGGAGGTGCTTGAGGCACGCTTTTCAGGGACTTGTGATGTTGCTGGCGGCCGTCCTGAGAATGCAGTTGAGGAGGCTCTGGAGAAGGATGACACGGAGAGGAGGGGTGATGCTGCTGGGTCAGAGAAGAGTGGCGACTGCGAGGAGGACAATGCTGATGTGGGGGGGTCAGAGAATAGCGGAGCGGAGGCGGAGAGGAGGGGTGGTGTGGATTCGGAGCAGAGTGGTGAGAACAATGCAGAGATTGGTGATGCTGCTGGGTCAGAGAAGAGTGGCGACTGCGAGGAGGACAATGGTGAGGAGAGCAGGCAGCTTGAGCTTGAGCCTTCGGCAAGGGACGGACTGACTGACTGACCGACCGACTGATGGAAGGAATGCAATAGTGATTGTTTGTACCGTACATACTTGGACTGGATTGCAGGCTGCTGACATGTTGCATAACAGTGCTGGACCGGACTGGACTGGATTGGATGTTCGTGTTGACAATGTAATATCTTTTCTGGACACAGCAAACATGTTGCTTGTGCCAGTTTGAATTTCCTTTCTTGCATATTTTTTACGTATCCAATGATGTCATGCTTCTTCTTTTATCTCGCATCCTGATAAAAGCAGGGGGCAGGGCAGGGCCTGCACCGCTTCATCCTGATGTAGGAAAAGGGAGCAGTGGATGTAAGCAAAAGGGAGCAGTGGATGAAAATCATCAGAGCAGGTGATGATTCCGGTCATTGCTCCCTCCTTTTTACGGTACTTTATACTCTGTTCCATAATACTACTTTGCGATCTTGCATTGCAATCTTTGGTCAATAGTAATATTTAGATTAGATCGGTCGTATTAAAATAGTGAGAAATATTTTCGTATTACTGTACTTTCACAATATTTTATAAATATATTACTATAAATTAAGAGCCAGAGTCCGTAAGAAGTCGGGAGTGCCAAGTATTCTCGCATCCATAACGAAGGAAGGAGGACGAGCTACTGCTAGGCTGAGTTATGCTTGCTGCTTGGCCTACTTGCGTGAGTGACGTCCTCGGTGGTAGGCCGTAAGGAACAAGTTTATGCGTGTTGATATGACACGTGGGCCCATGTTGCCAATTACCCTCTACCGTGGAGTTGCATTGCAGTTTCTCGAGAATTTGGGACTCTTTGGTTTACTTTCCATGCTTATCTTACTAAATATTAACACCATTAACTAAATTTGGCAATTATTTGGCTTGCCACTAAACATTAATAAGATTATCTTATCCCTTGCCAAAATCTGTCAGAAAATTGAGAAACTCTGGAGTAATTGTCGTGAGCTATATTCTTACCAAGAAAATTTGGCAGATCCTTTTACAAAAGAGGTTACAAGTATGAGTCCTATTTGAGATACACCCACAATAATAATCCATATCTTCCTGACCAGAGATTTCGTGAATTAGGTAACGACAAAAAACAAGTTGACATTGTAACAAGAGATTACATATGATTAAATTGTACCCGTGTCTTAATAGACACAATACACTCAACTGTGAGAAAGGCTGACTTATGGCTTTGATGTACTCTAGTGTCAAATGAGAGAAAAATATATTGGTCTACGGGATACTTGGAATGAATGCACCTACTTGAGCATAACTTTGAGGTCGTAGTTCACGAGAGCAGGGCATTCTTCTAGAAAGCTATGAGCAGATAAGGAGCATAATCATATAACGTTCCGTTTAAACGTGGTTCATTGGCAACCTAGTATCATTTGTGATTTCAAGTGAAGCCTGACCACGAAAAGCTGCAAATTCAAGGTATAGTTCATTTATTAGCTATGAGATGATGAATCTTGCTAATCTAGGTGCAAGTTCAACCCGTACGAAACATACACCAAAAGACTGGTATATTAACAACACTTCATTACTACGATCTTTGATATCTTTTCTACTGTATGTTTGTGTTGCAATTGGTATGGGATTGTTAGAAATTAGCTCACGAGAGCTCATTTCCTTTAAAAATTTCAAAGCATGCATGATTTAGTACCATATTGCCTAGTGAAATGGCGGGAAGGCAATTTATAAAGTGGAGTTATTACCACTCCTTGAATAATGTGACACATGGTATGATGATGGTATAGGGTGGACTTTGGCTAAACACACACGCGTGCATTCACGTATTTACATGTGACTTGCAACAAGCGATCGTGCAACGTCGTAGAGCCTCCTAGCACATTGAATCCATCTTTTTATTTTGTTGAATCATGCAATTACCTATGTATTCATTGTGTTTAAATATGATTTAAACGTTTATTTTAATTTCGGTTTAATTGACTTAATATCGTTAGTTACTAGTGAGTAAATTGACATTATGTTATCCGTTACTAGTGAGTAAAGTGGCATGATGTCGTCAATTACTTACTACGCGGGTCTATAGACTTGGCCAGAGGCAACCGAACCTCTCCTCCATACTTCTTTCTCTCTAGATAGCTGTGTTGTGGTGTTGAGTAGCTGAACTATGCCAACCTTCCTCCTCAACATGCACCGGAAGGAGGGTGAGCGGAATCTTCAAGGTGTTGCTACAGAGATCACCTGCACGGGACGACAATAAGGTTTCTAGGCAGCGCATCCGCGCGATCGTACGGCTTCTTCCTCGATTCCATTATCGCGTTTGCACTGCTTCTTGTTCTTCATCAAGCCCGACCGTAAGTCGTGCATTAGTCTGATTGACTCTATTATTTTCAACTCTCGAGCATATTTCGAAGTACAATGTATTGCCTACTAATTTATGCATCTATAGTGTTTTATGTTGTTTGACTCGTAATAAAATCTGGAATTAAAATATTGTGCATATTTCCAAATGTTGGCAGCGCAAGCGATGCTAGCGCGAGGGGCATAGGGGCAAGGGAGCAAGTGGAGGAGGCGAGCGCAGGCGCAATTTACTTGTGCACACAGCTACGACCAGAGAGGAGATTAGGAGGGGAAGAGGAGAGCGGCGTCAGGCTCGAGATGACCTTAAGTTTCGGTGGAGTGGCTGCTCTCTACGGATCTGCACTGTTCAGATTGCGATCCCGTGATCTGAAATTGCTGTTGCCGGGGAGGAAGCACAGAGAATTACTAGATGCGACAGTGACATCGTCGAGGAAAAAAACACGAAGGGTGGTCGGGGATGGTGGATGCGGAGGCCAAAGCCGAGGAAGATGCCATATCTGCCCTTTGCCGGCCATCTCTCGTTGTTCTGCTGTAGATCTAGCCACTACTGCTCGGCTGCGTGTCATCACGCTGCCATCCCCGCTGGTCAGCACCGACGATCAGTCGCCTCACTGCCATAGGTGGAGAAGAGAGAGAGGGGATTAGATTTTTATGATATTAGTTGTACATATGGGAGCCACACATGTATCATATCAGGTAATTGTATTGTATTTGAGTTTCATATTTCAACCAAGCAATTTCGTGCATAACCTTTGATGTAAAGATAACCAAGCAATTTACATAAGAATAGCATGAATCTTGGGCTTTTTTTTCTGTGTATTTTGCAGGTGTGTGCTTTACATAGGCTTTCAGAACCATGATAATTCCCGCCATCCAAATTTTCTCTGAGAACGAAACTTTAATTTTAGTCTTTTCCAAAGCAATAGCATGCTGAATATTCTAATGGAACCAAGCGGTCCCGAGATGGTTTTATTTTCACATTATTGTAAAAGCCAAAAAAATATTTATATGTAACAATTTTAATATTTTTCATAAATTATTTTTTTGAATTTTGTTTTACTTGTATTTGTATGGTGATTTGCAAAAGTGTGCATGTATCCAAGATGCAACAATCATCTCTATGCTTCACACTATGAGTGTAGAAACGTAGAAATATTTTGTTTAGACTACAACAACGACAAGTACGAACACATCAAGTGGTGGGGAGCTACCTACTTATCTCAATAGCGACACTGTCAACTACCAAGAGCAGCAAGAGGAGTACTTCAGCATTTTGCAGTGGTGGCATGAGCACAAGATAACATATCCGGTACTTTCCATATTAGTACGGGATGTGTTAACAGTTACTGTCTCCATGATTTCTTCAGAGTCTGCTTTCAGTCTATCTGGAAGAATAATCGAGGAGAGAAGTACAAATCTGACAAGTGAGATGGTGGAAATACTTCTCACTGTGAAAGATTGGGAACAAGCTGATCAACGAGCTCAACATACTGCAGAAAATACTGAGCTGGTGGAGACGTTCGAAAATCTTTATGTAGATAATGAGGAAGAATAATTGTAATCTTCACTCTTTTTCCTGTATCACTGAGCTATAGGCTGTACTCTTTGTTTTGCCAAGGTTTTCTCGTGTTGAGTTTTTATTTGGCAAAGTTTTTAACGAGGCAGCAAAACATCAATGAAACTCATTATTTAATTCAAATTATTTGTCTCATTTTAAAATTTATCTCATACTTTAGCTTTTTCTTAATTTATATATATTTAAAAAGTTTTTCTACATCCTTTGAGTTTTTCTAATTATTCTAAATTTTTCCTATTTTTTCATACTTTTTTTATTTTTCTAATTTGTTTCTGATTTTTTTGAATATTTTTATCAGCCTGTCGAACTCGTGCTGACACGACACTGCCCATTAGCCTTGTGAGGCGTGTTTGGACTGTCTCCCTGGCACGTGAGCCGGCACCAAGGTTCGAAAATTCGGTTTCGGAATAAATTTCGTCCCTTGCCGGATCGTGAAATTTCGAAAATATTTCGGACGAAATTTGAATTTGAAAATTCAAATCCGGTCCATTTCGGAAAAAAAAATCCGAAATTCGGCGAAAACCCCCGAAATTTTGGGTTTTTTTTGCATCGGATGAAAAGTGGTCTAAACGTTAACACAAAAATTTGAAATCTTTTTTGGAGGTTCCTGACACATTGCTGATGTTCTCACGAAAATTTTAGCTGATTATCACATCTGAGGAATTTTTAAAAATTTGGAGAGTGATACTGTCCTGATAAAACACTGACCGACAAGTTTGATCCGAATGGAAAATGGTACAAATCAAGTTATAAACTGTTGAAATTTTTTGTGCATAGTTATGATCCATAACTAATGTTCTCACAAAAATTTCAGCTGATTATCACATGTGAGAATTTTTTAAAAATTCAGAGAGTGGTACTGTCCTGATAGAACACTGATCGACAAGTTCGATCCGAATGGAAAATGGTACAAATCAAGTTAGAAACTGTTGAATTTTTTTTGCACGGTTATGATGTATCTATAATGCTCTTATAAAATTTTCAGATAATGATCAAACTGTATGAATTTTTAAAAATTCAAACAGTACTACTGCCCTATTAAAAGGCTTACCGGCAAACTTGAACAAAACAAAAAAATATGTAAACCACGTTAAAACTTTTGAAAATTTCCGTGGATGGTTCTGATGTAACATTAATGTTTCTTTAAAATTTTCAGATGTTGATCATCCTCAAATAATGTTTAAAAATTGAGACAGCGCTACGTCATGATAAAAGTCTAATGATCAATACATAGATTTGCTTTAGCAATAAAAAAAAATTAAAATTTTTGAAATTTTTACAGAATGATGATAAGGAAGTTCTTAATATCCCATAAAAATTGTGATTCATGATCACACTCCAGTGAATTTATAAAATTCTTACAAGGCACAGTACCAGGTATGTTCTTTTCTTTTTGATTTTTGAAATATAATATAACAAACGAAGTTCAATGCTTACATAGATTTGATTGACCAAACAAACAAAGTTGAAATTTTTTGAAAAATTTATATAATGGTACTGACTCAATTATTAATCTCTCACAAAAATTTTAGATCATAATCACACTCAAGAAAATTTATAAAATTATGACAATATAACTGTCCCAATTATGTTCATTCTGTTTTTATTTTTTTCAAGATAACAAATGAAGTTAAATTATTTTAAAATTTTTTATGTATGATCTTAAACTACTAAGGATAGTACAATAAAATGTTCAGCTTATTATCAAGCTTGTACAATTTTATAAAAATTTGACAGTGTTACTACCAAAATTTTAAAATGTTTAAAAAATTCGTTTTTTCAACAAATATTCATAGGAGATGACTTTCCTAAGGGTTATCGGACCAAATCCGGCCCAAAAAACAAGAAATTTCGTCGAAATTTGGTAAAATTTCACCAAAAAACCGAAATTTTAGGTTACGGTAGCAATTTCAATATATTTTTTTTTCGTTCGGTACTTTAGATTTCGGGTGGTCCGAAATTCAAAATTTCGGCGGCCGGCACGGCAGGGCTGGCGTGTCGCCCGGTTTGGCCCCCTCTGCGCTAAGCTAAACCGACGGATGTTATTCCTCTTGGTCTGGATCCCCAAAAACCCAACCCTAGCAATCTCTTCGGCGGCGGCGGGAGTGAGAAGGGTCGGGATGGATCCCAAGCCCTGGAACCCCAGCTACGGCGTCGTCGCCAGCGGCGACCGCCGCCTCGCCTTCTCCCGCCAGCTCTCCCTCTCCTCCTCGTCCACCACGCCCCGCCTCGCCCGCTCCGACGACTCTTCCGTCTCCATGCCCCCGCACCTCGCCCCTACGCCCGCCTTGAGATGGCTCGCTACCCGCCCCATGCGCCGCCTCGCCCTCCTCATCGCCCTCAACGTCGCCTACTCCGCCACCGAGCTCGCCGTCGGCCTATTCACCGGCCGCGTAGGTAGTACATCACGAGTGATTGCTTCCTTGATTCATTGCTCTTACCCTGTTGCTACAGTTACCACATGCTATTGCTTGCTGCTGCTAATTAGCAAGCTCCTCTTTCTAAGTTGATTTCTATTACTGCCGACCTTCAATTCAATTGGCCAGGCCTACCTACCAAAATACTGCGACACCGACACGGAATGTGACTGATGATGTTTTGCAGGCCTAGTTTCAGATGCTTTCCATTTGACTTTTGGATGTGGCTTGTTAACATTCTCATTGTTCGCCATGGCTGCCTCTCGAACCAAACCTGATACTGTCTACACCTACGGGTCAGTTTCCCCCGCGCCTATTTCCTGCCTCCCAACTACACCTGTCCTCACACAATGATTTGCATCTTATGTTGCATATGACAATTTAGATCACAGTTTGCATTCACCCTCCTCCGCTTGTCGTCTAGTTTTTATTTCGTTTTTCAATGTACCTACCAGATTCATCATGATTCACCTATTCTTTTATCTGTTACAACTCAGACTGTGGAAACATCAGCACACCTTTATGTATCCTAAATGCCTCACTCTATATTCCTCGGTCCAAAAATTCGGTTTGCTTTGAGTTACTAGCTCTATTGATCTGCATATCAATGAAGGTTCTTTTACATGTCTTCTTTCAGGTATAAAAGATTGGAGGTCCTGGCTGCCTTTACAAATGCCGTAAGCTTCTCAACCTGCCACTTTAGGAACCGGTGTACCGAGTTGTACAAATCATCTAGCTAATCGTATAACCCTTCAAAATAACATTAACGGCGACAAGTCACAGTTGTCCTCTTGTCTCGGCCATCTTGAACTAACTTCCACTGTCTTTTTCCATAGCATACATACATCAAATAGAAAGAACATATCTTTTTGTGACTAGGCAGAAATCCATCCCTTGTTTTTTTATCTTTGCTTGCTTTTTTTCTTGTCTGAATACTTCAGTAGCAGCACCCTGGCCCTTCCATTGGTCATGGACAAAAGCTATATTTGTTTATAAATGAGAACTGGAATAGCCAGGTGATGGGCTTACATACGAAGTGACCGTTTGGAGTGTTCTTATTGCTTTTCACCTAGTTGCACACTTTTTGGACTTTTGTTTTTGTGCTAACACTTTGACCACCTCCATATGGTTCTTTGTGTAGACAGCTATTTCTGCTGTTCCTTTCTTTCTCCTTGGCTGTTGAAGCACTACATGCATTTATGCAGGATGAATCTGAGCACAAGTAAGCACAATTTATGTTTATCTGTTGACAGATGACTCTATCCCATTGTTTTCTATGCTTTTGTTAATTGAATGTATTTATCTTGGAACACCGATGGTCTAGTGTGAACTGGCCATCTTGCGGTTCTTGCAAATTGTTAAGGATAGTAGTGTAATGTGTCCAGGGTAGAAGTGTAATAGTCATGTGGGTGCTAGGGGTAGTTAAGGGATTGTAGTCTAGTCTAGGGTTTCACTTATGTACCTTTTGCAATACAGCTAACTATTCAGCTCCAATTTCTCTCTTCCCCACTAAACATAACATGATATCAGAGCTAAGATCCAAACTCTAGCCTCCATCTTCTTCCACCACGTTAGCTGCCTCGGGAGGAGCAATCTTCACTCCCGGGGGCAGGTGTCCAACTTCGTTTTTACTCTTTAGTATATCAGTAGTTCTACTAATTTCTTAGTGTCAGCGGCAGGTCTTCCTCTTTGCAGCAGCAAGCAGCACATCTGGTTTGTCTTCATCGTGGCCAGATCCGTGCCTGCTTCTTGCATGATCAAGCACCATTGCGCCTCCTCCTGGCTGGATCGAGCGTTGCCAGCCAATACTCGTCACTGCCGACCTAGGCCATCATCCTCGACGCCGGATCCAGCGATACTTGTTGTCTTCGACCTCGATCCAGGGTGGATCTGCTCGTCTTCATAGTCGACAAACCTTTTTTCGTTGTCTTCGAGCTCGATACGCACCAGATCCGTGCACCCCTCCGCTTGAAGCCGTTATATCCGTTGGATCCGGGCTCGGCATCGTCTTCCCCAGCATCTCCTGCCGGCTCGTCCTCGGCGTCATTGTCCCTGTCGTCACAGGCGCCATCTTGAGTCGAATCTAGGCCTCTCCATCATCAGCACCGGATCCACTCATACTTTGGCTGCCTCAACCACACCATTGCTGTTACCGAGCTGGCCATCTTTAGGCACGGTGTCCTCTAGCTCATCCTCTTAGTTGCCAGCAGCTTTTTCATGTTTTTCATTGGATCCATCGATCCCCATCTGCCGTCGGACTCCTTTGTTGTTTGTCGGCTGCTATTGTTGTGTGCGCTACTTTCTGTTGTCTGATATGTGTGGTGGCTGTGGTGGTGCTGTTTTTTGGGCCGAGAAGCTATTGGTTTGGGCCGTTAATCATCATGCAACTTGGTTGTGCTCTGCTTTAGGCTGCTGATGCGGAAGTGTCCACGTATATAGCCCTGTAGCTTCCTTTTATGTAAATCTAGCTCCAGTGCGAAAAAATTTGCAAATCTAGCCCCTCTTCCCCCTGAGTAAGTGCGGAAGAGCCGCCACCACGCTATGCAACCGCGGTAAGGAGGTGGCACGGGAGGAGGAGACCGGCCACGGTAGGAGCAGCCTGTCGTGGCAGGCAAGCACGGTACCTTTTGCCTGCCGCGACAGGAGCTTCTGTGCCACCTTCCTACCACGATTGCATAGCGGGGCAGGTCCACGCTCACTGGGGGGCTACATTTGCAAATTTTTTCGCACATGAGCTAGATTTGCAAAAAAAAGGAAGCTATAGGGCTATATACGTGAACAATTCACTGATGTGCTCGCCCTTGCTGTTGAAATCTTATGCTAGCTCTTTTGTTCCTTCGTTTCCTTTGAGTCCATCCATCCAAGTCCATTCCATCACTCGTTTGAGTTCGTCAAAGTTGTGCCAATCCATAAAATCCTCTTGATCAGCGATTGCTTCCTCTTTTTTGGGTCGTCGTGGTCTGTCCAATTGGATTGGGTTTGGTCATCCCATCATTGTCATTGTTGATGTGACTTTGCCCTCTTGGTTCTTGTTAGTCATAAGCTTGTTGTATAAATAAATCTGCATCAATTAGAGTCATGCATTAGGCTAAGAAGTACTTAGTCGCATGCATGGTTTGCATGTGTTAGTTTTGGTTATCTAGTCTAGGTCCTTTTTTAGCGTGCATGCATTAGGTGCTGCGTCCAGGCATACGTGTGGTGGTCGGGTCGTATACGACCCGGAAGAAACGGTCTGTGTGCATACGTCTCGGATCAGAGCGTCTGCATACGACTCGGAAGCAAGCAAACGGACTGAGCGCTTTGGAGCTAACGAGTGGACGTCGTGGCCGAGAGAATGAGCGTGCGTCGTGGGCGTCTGGTACAATGCAGCCTGTACATGTGTGTCTATATAATCTAGTACATGGGATGCTCAAGGTAGAGAGTAGCTAGGAACAAAGAAGTAAGACACTAACTCAAGTCCGTTGTAATCTTGAGTCGGTAGGTGTCTTTTGTGAGTAGCGGAACTCTTACTCTCATTGAGAGAGGATGACACTAGGAGCTGAGGCAATTTTTTCTTTTATTCTCACACAATGCCATGCCAACCTAAGGAGCTGGGGTTACATATTTATAGCTGGCCAAGGCAGCCAAGCATATACTTAGATGCTAGTCTAAGATCTCAGCCCTAAAAGTCGTTAAGATCTTTGTCCTAAAAGTCATTAAGATCTTTGTCCTAAAAGCTAAACGAAGACCAAGTACAACAAAGACCCAAGTACAAGACTTATTCCATCATTCTCCCCTAAGTCTTGTGCGTCGTCTTGTGAGACAGTTGGACCATCCTTGTTCGAACAAAGCTCAAGGAGCTTGATCCTCCCAAGAGGCTTAAAGTGGCGGTCCGCAAGTTG
The DNA here is from genome assembly GCA_036346275.1 of Otatea glauca. Classification (NCBI taxonomy): domain Eukaryota; kingdom Viridiplantae; phylum Streptophyta; class Magnoliopsida; order Poales; family Poaceae; genus Otatea; species Otatea glauca. The sequence continues at coordinate 64,298 of JAYEVK010000097.1, read as the reverse complement.
GTCTTTGGTGTTGATGTAGCTCGCCTTGATGCTCCCTTCCTCCAAGCGACCTCGGATGAAGTGATACCTTACCGGATGTGCTTGCTCCGTTCATGGAAAACGGGTTCTTTGCGAGGCAGGCGGACTTCATCGCCCACTCGAGTTCGACCGCTCAAAGATCTCTGTCGAGAGATCACCGCGATCTAGCAAGCTAGCGCTGAGTCGAAGCGGTGGAGGCCGCTATGTACTCGGCCTCATATCGACAGGCCACCACTGGCCGCTTGACCGATTGCCACCTAACGAGGCTCTTGTCGAGGAAGAAGAGAATCCCGCTCGTGCTTTTCTTTGGTATCGATGTCGCCGGCGTGGTCATTGTCGTATGCAGACACAGGTGTGCCTTCCTGTGGCACCTCGGGTATTAGAGACCGTGGTCGAGTCCCCGCAACATAGCGGATGATCCTCTTCACGACCGGGTGTTCCGCCGTCGTCGGTATTGCATGAACCGACTAACGTGGCCGACGGAGAATGTCGTCCGTGGGTGTGCGGGCGAGGTAGCGAAGGCTTCCCACAAGACGCCGATCTCGCGTGAAGCGTCCACCTCTCTGTCGTCTTTGTCGCCTTCGACCTTCACCTCTCCTCCATCGGGGCGAGCCGGGTTGCGATCGATGAGCCCACCACTTCAACGACGCGCTTGGCGTGGTCGTCTGTTGAAGCGTGATCCCGAGTCTCCCCGGTGCACCTCGATCCCGGTAGAAGGAGAGGCCCGTGTCACTCATTTGGAAGATGGCTTTCATCTCTTCCTGAACGCGCCACTTCAGCATCCTGGTGCCGGTGATCACCTAGTCGTCGGCGTGACGCCTACTAACGAGCGTTCCGCCACGCTTCTGATGAGCGGCCGGCTCGTGCGGGCTTTGCCCAAGCCCATTCCTTGAGCGTGGAATCCAACTTGGCATTCCATGCCCTCGGTCGCCTCGAGCCATAGGGCCTTGTGAAAGCGCAACACCTTTCCTCCTGCGGGGATCGCAAATCCGTGGTGGTCACGCGAGACCTCCTCCTTTAAATCGCCGTTAAGAAACGCCGACTTGACGTCCATGTGATGAACACGCCACCTTCTGGGCGGCCAACGGAAGGAGTCGCCGGATTCCATCCGTGCACGGGCAACATCGTCGGTCGATTCCTCCCGCCGCATGAAACCGCGTGCCGCCAAGCGAGCCTTGTGCTTGACGATGGCGCCGGCTTCATCCTCTTCACTTGAATACCCACTTAAGGGTAATCGCGCGGTGACCACGGCGAGGTCGGCGAGCTCCAGTGTGGTTCCTCTCAACCGCGTCCATCTCCGATCGCATCGCGGCCGACGCCAAAGCCGTGTGTCTTTCGCCTCCGCGAAAGACCGAGGCTCGCCGTCGTCGCGCAAGGTGCGGTGCACCTCGGATCGTGGCGCGCCATCCGTGACCGGTGGTCTCGAGAAGGTCCTCCATCGTGCGATACCGCAACTCCACCGTCGTGGTACGCGTCGACGCGCTCCTCGTCGTGGGAGGCGAGTGCGAACTCCACCGGCCGTGCTCGACTCGAGCCGGTGTCGGAGCGGTCGTGCTCGGAGGTGTGATCGTCGGTCTTTGAGTCGCGGGATTGAGTCGGTGGAGACTCGGGGGCCGGGTAGGCGTGCTCGGTGAAGAGGCGACCTACTCACGCCTTCCTGGAGCGGGCGTGCTCGGCGGTGAAGTCGTTGTGCGTCGGTCGAAGTCGTCGCGCCGCCTTGTCCCATGCCCATCCTCGCCTTCGTTGAACACTACGTCGCGCGCCGCGCGCACACGCCGTGTCCTCGGGTCAAGAATGCGGTAGGCCTTCGAGCCCTCCGCGTGGCCGATGAACACCCGAGTGCTCACGCTGCCGAGCTTGCCGATATGGCCAAGCTCTTTGGCAAACGCGAGGCAACCAAGACCGTAGGTGGGAGATCGCCGGCTTGCGCCTATGCCAAGCCTCGTATGGCGTCTTCTTGCCGCTGAGAGCCTTGGTGGCGGCGGTTGAGGATGTAGACGCGGCCACCATCGCCGCCTCCACGAAGGCGGTGGCGTTCCCGCTGAGGAGGGCCCGAGCCATCCCCACAATCGTCTCGGGTTGCGCCGCCGACGACGCTGCTCTGCGGCGGTCAGATGGCGCGGAGTAGTGGCGCAACACCCTCATCCGCAAGAAGACGACGCGACCACCGCCGTGAATTCGCCGCCGTTGTCGGTCTGCGATCTGACGACTTGCTTCTGCCGCGCCTGCCTCGCCCTTCGCGACTGCAGAACGGCGCTGATGGCGTTCACGCCTCTCCGCTTGTCGCCGAGGACCATCACCCACGTGTAGCGGGAGAGGTCGCCGACGAGCAACAGAAGTAGCGTTGTCCTCTGGTGTGGCGGTGTCACCGGCCACAAAGTCCGTGCATGAGCTCGAGCCACCCTTGGCTCGGAAGCTCGAGCTTTGAGAAAGGAGCCGCCTCGCCGTCAATACGCAGACGTCGCGAATCGCTCCGCGTGGTCGAGGCACCCGGCAGCCCTCGTACCATCTTCATGGCACCGAGCCGCTTCAAGGCCTCGGCGAAGATGCTCGGCGCTCGTGCCATCGCCACGCCGTCGTCCCGACGAGCGGCAAGGCGAGGGTTGTGCAACCCGCACGCTGAGGATATAGAGTCGATTGGTGCCTTTGGTTACCTTGGCAAGAAAGCGGCGATGGCGATCCCAAATCCTCATGACTCGCCCTTGACCTCCACGCGAACCGTTCTCATCCATCCGTCCCAGTGATGATAGAGTTCCTCAACGCGGATGTAGTAGACTCGGTGGCGACTGTGCTCACGGACTTCAGCAGTGAAGATGACGGAGCCGACGCCTTGATTTCCACGCCGAGGCATCCCCAAACTTGACGGAGCCTCGGACGTTGGAGTCAAGCTCGGTGAAGAACTCCGTCGGCCGGTCATGTGATGGGTGGCACCGGTGTCGAGGCACCACCCGCCGATTTGTCATTTCCGAGCCGTCACCAAGGAAGGCGTCGCGCCTCGGCTCATCAAGGTGGAGGAGAGCCGCGCGCCGATGCGTTGGAGGCGCTCGATGCTTGCGTGTGCGGGAGCGGTAGCTCCTCCTCCTCCGCACTTTGGCGGCGTGGGCTGACCGCGTCGTGGTATCGCCGACACTCGCCCATGGCTGCTTGCCTGATTGTGGCGGCGCCGCCTTGTGTCGGCTTACGGTTGCCGGCGGCCGCCACTGGCGCCTCTGCGGCGCCACCTCGGCGACGCCCTCGTGCCGGCCGGCGCCTCTGCGCGCCTTGCGCGGTTTGCCGCTGGCGGTCGCTGTCGAGGAAGGACTCCTTCTTCCGTCACCGGCAGCCTCCCATCGCTGCCCGAGTGAGATTTAGCTTCCGTAGATGGTAAACGGCCCGAGAGAGGCGTGGCTCGTCATTGTCGATTTACCTTGAGACGACCTATCGCCTCTCGATCGACATCATGGAGAGGTCCAGGAGAGACTCTATCGAGCGAGCGATCTGTTTGTACTTCTCGGGGATGCAACGGAAGAGCTTCTCGACGGCTCTCTCCTCGTTGTAGGTGTCATCGCCAAACTGCACCATCTTCTGCAGCAGAGTGTTGAGACGGAGAGCAAAGTCGTCAACGCCCTCACCGCTTGAAGGCGTGTTCTCCCACTCTCGCGGCGAAGTGCTGCGGTGTGGTCTTGCGAGCGCGATCGCCGCCGATGCGTCTTGCGCGACAATGGCGTCGAGCCTCCTTGGCGCTTCGCCACGGGAAAGCGAATCGCATCTCGGCGGGGATCGGCAAATGAGGCATCCAGCGCCGTCCGATCCTCGTAGTAGTCGACGCCGCCGATCAATCGCCTCCCACATATGCCGCGCTGAGCCGCACCACCATCACGCGCCCATTCGACGTAGTTGATCTTGGTGAGTAGGCCGCCCACCGCCGGGACCGATGTCACGACAACGGCCCGATCCGCGATGACCATGGTACCGATCCGGGAGGAGAGTCGCGCCGCCAGAAGGCCGCGATCTCCGTCGCCCGATTCTGCCATGCGGAGCACCGCCGCAGCGTCCGCGCCGTCGCTGGCTGCCGCCGCCAAGGCCTCGCCGGAGCGCCATCGGCGCGTCTGCGTCTGTCTGATCGCCGCCACCGCGCCCATGGGGATGCGTGGTCGCCCATCGCGCCGCTCGCTGCTACGCCTCCTCGCCACCGAGCTCGTCGTTGGTAGGAATGGAGCCGCTGGCGCTCATCGCCTCGCAGAGCTCGAGCTCTCTTTGCCGCGACGCGCCGCATCTGCCGCCGCGCTTCTACCTCCGCCTTGCTTTGCCGATTCTGCGCCGCCAACCTTGCGCCACTTACATTGCCATTGCGATCGCTGCCATTGCTCGCTTGTGTTCCTCTGCGCGGCTACCTCGGCCTCTGCCGGTGCCGCGCGCTCAAAGCGACCGAAGGCCGAGACTATTCTTCTGATATGGCGTGCTAGTGAGGGGTCATTGCGTGGGAAGAGGCGCCTCGAACGAACTGCTTTGCTCGTCATGCGTAGGAGAGGAGGATGGCGACAACGGTAGGTGTTCTAGCCGTCGGTGGGACCGGGAGAGATGTGGGAAGGTGATGAGCGGAGATGTTTAGGTTGCGGGACAACCAAGCTCGATACCAATTGTGAGTAGCGGAACTCTTACTCATTGAGAGAGGATGACACTAGGAGCTGAGGCAATTTTTTCTAGTTTATTCTCACACAATGCCATGCCAACCTAAGGGGTTGGGGTTACATATTTATAGCTGGCCAAGGCGCCAAGCATATACTTAGATGCTAGTCTAAGATGTCATCCTAAAAGTCATTAAGATCTTTGTCCTAAAAGTCATTAAGATGTCAGTCCTAAAAGCTAAACGAAGACCAAGTACAACAAAGACCCAAGTACAAGACTTGTTCCATCATCTTTAAGGGTGTGTTCCTTGTATTCTTGGTGAGCTAAGTACGAGAATATAGAAGTGTGTATGTTCTTGGTGTATTTCTTGTTCTTGTGTCCACGAGTTCGTGTTTGATCCTTGGGCTAGTTCCAACAATTGGTATCAGAGCCGGGCATGGTTGCGCGCGCCTGTATCTCCAGCTTATCGGGAGAGCTGAATCTCGCCGACGTGGTTGAGGAACCGGCGCTCCTGTAAGAGGATGTGACAAAAATATATAGAACAAGATTAGGGGGTTGAATGTTAGTCATAAGCTTGTTGTATGCAGACGCTCTGATCCGAGACGTATGCACGCAGATCGTTTCTTCCGGGTCGTATACGACCCGACCACCACACGTATGTCTGGACGCAGCACCTAATGCATGCAAGCTAAAAAAGGACCTAGACTAGATAACCAAAACTAACACATGCAAACCATGCATGCGACTAATTACTTCTTAGCCTAATGCATGACTCTAATTGATGCAGATTTATTTATACAACAAGCTTATGACTAACATTCAACCCCCTAATCTTGTTGTATATTTTTGTTGCATCCTCTTACAGGAGCGCTGGTTCCTCAACCATGTCGGCGAGATTCAGCTCTCCCCACCCTTTCTTCCTTGGCTTGGTACATTCTGATCTGAAATGCCCGAACTCATTGCAGTTGAAACACCTCACCTTTGTTTTGTCAAACTTCTTCTTGCCATGACGCTTGGATGCTCCCTCTTCGCCATTGGTGAGCAACAAGTGTGCATCACCTTCCTCGCCATGGCGCTTGCGAATCCTTCCCTCGTACACTTTGAGGCGCCCGATCATCTCCTCGATCGGCATGGTCTCCAAGTCGGCAAACTGTTCAATTGCCGCCACGACTGCAGAACCTATCTCGGGATGACGGAAGAAGCTTCTTGACGACGACCGCATCCTCAAATGTTTCACCCAATCCACGAATTTCATTCACAAGGGAAGTCAATTTCCCTGCGAACTCATCCACGGACTCGGTCTCCATGCGCATGGCCTGAAAGTCACACTTCAAAGACATCACCCGCGCTTTCTTGACACGATCGGCGCCGAGGTACATGGTCTTCAAGGTATTCCATGTCTCCTTCGCCGTCTTCTTCCCACCAACCTGCAATAAAGTTTGTTCAGGGATCGCCTGGATAATGTTCGCCATCGCCATCTTGTCCTTCTTCTTGCCCACGGCTTCTCCTTCCGCGGGTTCAACGGCATCCCAAATGCCTTGAGCCTCCATGAACACCTCCATCTTGATCGCCCAAGCGGAGTAGTTGGTGCTCGACAACATCGGTCTTCGAGGAGACGGATCCTCCTTCACCGCCGTCGCCCGCTCCACGATCGACATGACGCCGCGGTATGAACACTTGGGCATGCAACTCACAACCTCGCTCTGATACCAATTGTTGGAACTAGCCCAAGGATCAAACACGAACTCGTGGACACAAGAACAAGAAATACACTAAGAACGTACACACTTATATATTCTCGTACTTAACTCACCAAGAATACAAGGAACACACCCTTAAAGACACCTACCGACTCAAGATTACAACAGACTTGAGTTAGTGTCTTACTTCTTTGTTCCTAGCTACTCTCTACCTTGAGCATCCCAAGTACTAGATTATATAGACACACATGTACAGGCTGCATTGTACCAGACGCCCACGACGCACGCTCATTCTCTCGGCCACGACGTCCACTCGTTGGCTCCAAAGCGCTCAGTCCGTTTTCTTGCTTCCGAGTCGTATGCAGACGCTCTGATCTGAGACGTATGCACGCAGACCGTTTCTTCCGGGTCGTATACGACCCGACCACCACACGTATGTCTGGACGTAGCACCTAATGCATGCAAGCTAAAAAAGGACCTAGACTAGATAACCAAAACTAACACATGCAAACCATGCATGCGACTAATTACTTCTTAGCCTAATGCATGACTCTAATTGATGTAGATTTATTTATACAACAAGCTTATGACTAACATTTGTTCTCTCTTGTAGCCATCTTGCTATACATAGTCGCATTCATTGCGACTCTTGACCAATGGTCTTCTTTGTCATCGTCATCATGCATCTTTCTTCGCCTTGCCTTCTTACAGGCGTGATTTGATCTCTCTCTCTCTCTCTCTATTGTTCAACACATCTCTCTCTCTATTGTTCAACACATCTCTCTATTCCTGTTGGTTTCAACATCTCTTTTGAAGGCTTCGAGGTACCACTTGGTCAAGGTAGAGATTGTTTGCTACCACGCAGATTTTTTGTTCAAGAGTTGCATGTTTTGACGACATCTTCAAGCTTGGACTTCGGATTTATCTCTCTCTCTCAGTTTTATCCCTTTCAAACTCAATGCTATTGCATACGCATTGAGTTTGAGAGAAGAGAGAGGGGGTTAGGATAGTAGTTTAATGTGTCAAGGGTAGAAGTTTAAGTCATGTGGGTGCTAGTGGTAGTTAAGGAACTATAGTCTAGTCTAGGGTTTCACTCATGTACACAATATATTAGCCTCTTGGGCTCTTGCTATGCAACAAACCATTCGGCCTCAATTTCTCTTTTCTCCACTAAACTTAACACAAATCATGTACCGTACTGCATCGTATTGTATTAGTATGATATGTGTTTGTGGGTTTGGTTGGTCCATTTTATCAGTGTGCGTAATTGAACTGTGTGTAACTTTTTAAAGGGAAAATGTTATATTGATCAAGGCACTTGAAGAAAGCATCATTGTGTGTGCAATGTGTTGTCCATAATTGATGTTCTGTCCTCCAGCTTTTATGACCTCTTAAATTATTTGTGTGAGAAACAGTTTTTAAGAAGTGAATGGTGATTTTATTGTTTGCATGTACCTCATTTCTTGTTCAGAGAGCTATCTATCTGATTAGTTTGTGCTAATACTTTTTTCCTACAAAAATATCTTCCAGGCATTACCTCATTGTTTCTGCTGTCACAAACCTTTTGGTTAATTTACTTGGTGTTTGGTTCTTTCGGAGCTATGCTCGTGTTAACATAGGTATGGAAGTAATTGATACCCTAGCTGCTTCTGGTACAAATGCCAGTGTATACCCTGCTAAGCATCAGAATTGAAAGACGGACTGATCAATGAACACATTGTTGTTTATTAATGCCAGTTTACAGGAAAGCAGAGGATATGAATTATCACTCCGTCTGTTTGCATGTTCTGGCAGATTCTGTACGGAGGTACCAAGATATGCAGCTGTTTTTATGCATCTTTGGTTGGAATATTTTTTGCATCTTTGTCTAGTTGCCCTTTTATTTTTATTGACATTTGTGAATTCTCTCTCAGTGCAGGCTTGATACTAGCGTCTTGGTTTCTTTCATTGGGGTAACTGTTTTAAGAGTTTTGTTGTGCTCTTTTTTGTATCATGATGACTTTTGGCTAAACTTTTTTTTTTTAAAAAAAACTTTGTGCTGCTACTCTTAGGGTGGAGAATGCAGAAGTGCTGTGCGTGGGAATTGTTTCAGTGGCAGTGTTCATGCTTGTTTTGCCATTGTTTAAAGCTACTGGCAATATCCTGCTGCAAATTGCACCTGGCAATGTACCACCTTCAGCCTTCATCAAGTGCTGCAGACAGGTTGGTACACATTGTTTGCATAGTCTATTAATTTTGGGGACATCAAAACTGCGCTTAGACAGTTGTGATGGCTATTGTTCTCCAGATAACTGCTTGCGAGGATGTTTCTGAAGTATGCCAAGGTCGATTTTGGGAGCTGGTGCCTGGCCATGCTGTTGGTTCTCTCTCCATTCGGGTAAAGATTGTTTTGCCTGGCGCAAGCTACCCAAAGAGGGCGACTGAATTGGGGCTTTGGTTGTTTGTGTAGGTGAAGAAGGGTGGTTATGATGAGTTCTCGGTGCTTGAATACGTGCACGGATTATATGAGGATCTGGGCATACAGGACCTGACCATCCAAACTGAAGAAGAGTCGTAGTTGCGGATGATTCCGACATCCTTTTTTTAGCGTAGAAAGGATTACGTTTTCGGGGTAGTACTAGAATAGACCAACAAATTCTCGGTGCTGTTACGCGTTTGTTATACTAGTAGTGGAAAAATAATATTTACAGACCGAGAGTGTGTATTACGGTTGTGAGATGGGGGAACTCAATGTCATGTTTACTGTTACTCGTAGCATAATAAATAGTACTGTGGGAGCTCAACAACACCGTCCAGAGCTAGACGAATATTCCTGAAGAGTTTTTACCATCCTTGGATGATTAAAACTCTTGGTATCCACATCCTTTAAACTCTAGTCTCGAGTAAACATTTTAGTTCTCATTTTATTTTATTGAGAAAGAAATGGAAATGCTAGTTTTATCTTCGTTGGTTGGAGGCCATTGATTTAATGGACCAAACCCAAGTGAGGTTCCAAGCATCCAGGTAACAGTGTCATATGAACTCAAATACATTGGCTATTAAGTATACTTAGATCCTACAATAGAATTTTTTTTAAATAATGTATTTTATAAATCAAATTACGATATTAATACGGAGAATTTTTTTTTTCCAAAAATAATACTCAATCGCCGAACTGCATGGCGACAACTGTATAATCGTGAGACGGTCTGGTGAAATTGTTGTTCTCGCCGAACGGGTTGGCGACAAATTAGTCGTCGCCGAATGGATTGGCGACAAATCGGTCGTCGCCGAATGGAATGGCGACATCAAGTTGTCGCCCAACAGTGCGACGACATCTGTTAGTCGCCCAATCGAATGGCGACGACTGTCCGAGGATTTCTAAAATTCAATATTAGAGTTGGGTTCGAATTTTGAATTTTGAAATGGCTTTGCAAACACAATGGTTTGAAATATTTTATTCCATACATGTTTAATTTTTATTATTTTGGAATTTCAATTTTGAAGATCGGAAGTTATTTTGAAGTCTAATTTGAGGCAAATGCATTTGAATTTTTTTACATGCAACTAAAAGTTTTGAAACTCATGAAAATTATGCTCTTTAAAATTGGAGCCAAAATCGGGATGTAGTACCGTTGGATCAACCTTTCGATGGTCGGATCGATGATGCATAAACGAGGCGCAGATGTCCGCTTATTCAAAGACCGCCCTAATAATAACATTTAACACTCTTTTAGAAAATAAATAATACTATTTAAAAATATCATATTCACAGCACTAATACGCCAAAAATATATGATAAAAATAATACATTAGGCCAATCCAAGTGGTGAAATTTACAAAGATTGTTGTCGGAATAATAAATTTGTGTGGCAAATTTGTCGGTGATAATTTATATATGTGATTAGTCGTTCATATTTTTTTTGTATAATGTTTGTATTTTTTTAATTCAAATAGCAAAACTCAAAAAATTGTAAGAATATACCTGTACCCTACATGAAAAGTCGGTGTCAGTTTAACGTTTGCAAGAATTGCATATTTCAAAGTAGGGTCAATAAATTTAAAAAAATTCCTATTTATCGATCGTAATTAATGAGGTGTTTTACAAAATTATTTGTCAGTTGATTTTTTTCAGGGAAAAAAAAATCAAATTTCGTAGTTCGCCATTATCCTTCGGTGTGCTACAAACTTAACAACAAATTATAGTATCATTCAATAAAATGCAACATGGCTTACAGAATTGATAAAACTGAGATACAACATAACTCACAAAACCGTACATCCTTCGATCGTAGTCTTCGGTATAGGGCATGGTGACAAAGATAAAAGTCATCTTTTGGTGGAAGTGCTTGAACGTCGGGGTGGAGGTGATACGAAATCGTCATCATCAGCGTCATCATCGTTTGTACGATCGGGAGCTAGCCCGCCTCTAGTGCTAGTTGAACGTTCTCTTGCATTGTTTCTTGACGGGCCTGTCGTGGAAGTGATTGAACGTCGAGGTGGAGGTGATACTGAAATCGTCGTCATCATCGTCGGCCATTTGTATGGTTGGGAGCTAGCCCACCTCTAGTCTTTGGTTGAACCTTCATTGCATTGTTTCTTAAACGCATACTGTGTAAGCGCTTGAACGCCGAGGTGGAGGTGATACAAAATCGCCATCATCGCCGCCATCGGCACTTGCATAGTTAGGAGCAAGCCCACCTCCGGTGGTAGTTGAACGTCCTCTTGAACTTGCCGATACAAAGAAGATTGTATCGATCTCTACCCATCCGCTAGACCCGCCAAGGTCTTCTCGCCAACCGGGCATCACACCACCGCCAAGAGCTTATACATCGCTAAGAATTCGGGATATCTTTGTTCAAAGAACTCTTCATCCTCAGGGAACGACTAACACACCAAACGAACGTACGAAATAGTGAATTTATGTATAATCCTAAAAAGATTAGTAAGGTGACCAAATATGAAATAACTAACCTGAATATGCTCGCATAATCGATAAGGCGACATCGATGCCTCGTAATTTCTTCTTGAGAAGCTGCAGCAGAAGGGTGGTCGGCTAGTTCACATACCTTGACATATCTTTGATGCCACCATTGCAAGTGCACCTTGGTCGTTGGTGGTCACGAGGTTCGCACTGAGGTTGTCAAAGCTTGCCTCCGCAATGTCGGGCGCCACTCTTGCAATTTGGACACCACTTTACTTAGGTTCTCCTCCTTGAATGGATCGTCCTTCCCACCACGCGTGACCTGCAACGTGCAAGTAAGAGCTATGCTACTCATATCAGTGTCCACGAAAATTGTCGCTAGAACTATCAACCATGGTGAAGAAGTGTGAGTGAGAGCTGCGGTTATGTACTGCGGTTTGGCTTTTATAGACCCGGCGGTGGTTTGTGGACTAAGTGTTGGAATGTAAGATTGAAACATACAGATCGATTGATCTCGCAAAAGTGATGGTCTCGTGTTGTCAAATCGGTCCAAAAAGTTAGAGCGTTGGCGGTGTTGTCAAATCGGTCCAAAAAATATGCGAAATACTTGAATGAAATAAAACGTGATGAAAGCATAATAAATGGCACAAAATACTAAATCATACATTAAGTGAGGAAGTATGAAGCATGTATATGACGACAACAAGCGATGTACTACCCCGACCACCCCACGAGCACCCTACCACTAGCACGACCTCTCTTTGCCCTACGTGCTTTGCCGGGCGCGATCGTCCGCAGGTCGTGTGTGTGCCTCCGAGACGATCGCGCTGCCGTGTCTGAAGGGTCAGACACATTGCCGGGCGACGCTCCCGGGGAGGCAACGTGTACCCGTAGGAGGTGCCGTAGTCCTGCTGCGTCATCTGCGTCTCTGGAGGGGCTGCGTGAACTGTGTCCCTGGCGGGTGCTGAGTCCATTGCGTGCCGGAGAAGAACTGATCCACCCAAGAGAACTGATCGGCGTGCTCTGGCGAGTGCGGCGACGAAGAGAACTGTGCTCCAACGTGGGTGCAACCTCGATTCGAGTAGTAACATGTAATCATACTTAGGTGATACTTGTACCAAATGTCAACTATTGAGTTTTGGTCGACTTACCTGGTGTGGGGACCATGGTGGGACCGCGTGGTGCCTGCCAACTGGACCCTCCAGCCATGTCAGGGGCGGAGGCACAGGGTGTGGAAGTCGGACTCGCCTCCACTGCGTCACGAGGAGAGCGGGGCGGTGTGTGGTAAGAAGGCACGCGTGGCGGCTTGGAAGAGGTACCACGGTCAGTCGCGTCTGTGTGGCGACAAGAACCGAGCTCCACGATCCGTCGAGTCTCAGCTACCACGCGTCTCCAAGCCTCTGTCATCTCGTCCAGGTGTGACGAGAGACTCCATCACGCACCTACTCAAAATGTTGTGGCCATGCTGGTGCAAGTTCGTGGCGTGGTCCACCGCCACGTACGAACAACTCATAAACACAACGACATACAGTAAGGAATAAATGAAATAACGTCTGAGTAAGACTTACCATCGCGCATGGCTACTCCCGCCGGCACAGGTACAAGTCTGCCACGCTCGGAGCGTACGTGTGGGTCGGTGGCTCCTCCACAAGTAGGAGACGTGTACGCGTCCGTGGCACGTACCAGGCTAGGTACTGCTGGTAGGAGGAGTAGTCGTACGGCGTGTCCTCACCGACGACATCCTCTAGTGCGTCATCCCACTGAGCGAGCCACGGCGCCATCCTCTGAGCCAAGATCGCCATGGTCTTCTGAGGTCCATGGGTGGAGAACCTGAAGAGAAATCCACATTATTACAAATATAACATAAGTATTTAACAAACTTGTTAGGGGGGAGTAACTCACGAGTGCACTCTCTCTGGCACACGATCCCCTGAAGGAACCGGGACCAGCTGCCGAAGTCCAAACTGCCTCATGACACGCTGCGGTGCGTAGTCCTCCACGAAGACATCGAAGATGAGCTTCTTCCTAGTAAGCCGATGAAGTCCGTCCTCAGTAGCAGCTGCGAGATCCCTCCGCCATCGCCTCTCCACTACACGACGCCATTGTATGGGTCCCGGATCACCGCTCTGCTCAGTAGGTGGTCAAACGCCTCCGTGAAGGAGTGGTACGCGAACGTCCTGCATCCCCGCCACCGTGGCTGCGAGACAAAAAAGTCTGTAAGCATATGTGATTGCAAAAACCAAATAAATATTCGAATGACGTACTGTCGCCTAGTCCAAAGGGAGCCCATCGTCGGACGGCCGATCGCATCACCGCCATACATGTCGGCGGTGTAGTGTCGATGCTCAACAAAGGGTCGACCCACGTGGAAACGCCGAGCGACCGGTCAAGAAGAAGAGGCATCCTGCGAGATTGGCGGCCTTGCTTTTCTTCGCGCGCAGCGTCGCAAAGCGCGCAGCGTGGCGACAAGGATCGCCGAACCCGTGATACCTGTGGTACTGCGTCCAGGTCGGCATCGGCAATAGCCCGTGCATGGCCTACCCACCGCGCATCGACACTGTCGCCGTGAGTCGACGTGAACATGACCCACCTGAACAACCATAGTAGATAGGCCTCAAGGTGCCGTGCAAGCTGGTAGGTCGTGGGCATCGCCGCCATCCGTTGCACCTGCGACAATCAAAATAGTTTAGTATCAGGTTAATGTCACATGAATGTAGAATAATATATTTATGTACTATTGCTAACCTCGAACTGAGCCAACCACCTCCTCGATGGGCCATGCCTCTTGCCAATCCGAATTTCTGGATCAACAGGCACCACTCCGGCAAACCTCTCCTCCAAGTCCGCCACCCACCCAGCAGGAGTCACCGAGGGTCCGATCGGTGTCCCGGCGATCGGCAACCCAGTAAGCATGGCGACGTCCTGCAGGGTCACTGTCACCTCGCCAAAGGGAAGGTGGAAAGTGTGCGTCTCTGGTCTCCAACGGTCGACCAAACACGCCAGTAGGGAACGATCGAATGGAAAACGCCGCGACCGCTCTGGACCGTCCTCACCCTCGGCCTGATCGTCGGGCACACCTGCGTCCTCAGCTGACCCCTCAACCATGCGAACGAGAGGAAGCAACCCAGCACGTGCCAACCTATGGATGCAAACAAAAATTTGCATTATTTAAATATACGTCATCAAACATCAAATTATGTGAACAAAAAACATGTAAAGTATTTTTCCATGTAAGTGCAACTCACCTGGTGTGAAAGCGTGGGTCAACACACCATGCCTTCTTAGGCACTCGGATCCGCAGCAGAGGCACTTTATCATTGCCTTCGTCGTGTGGGCGAATGCACTGCAGCCACGGTCCACTAAGAGTCCGTGACCGGGCTGCTCCATCCTGCAAGTAATTAATGAAATATTTATTATACTAGACATGTAATAAACACGACATATATATAAATAAAACGAAAGAAGCGTACAACATAAATAATGAAGCTTGGAAAAATATGACAAACACTGTATATATATATATATCGAAATACATAAGCGTCCAACTTCAATAATATTACATGAGATCCCACAATCATGAATAAGATTACATAAATAAGATTACATAATTCGATACATAACCGACAATACCTATTACTTCGACACATATCACATAGCATAACCATGACGAGTTGATGGATTGCACCAATCACACATGCTGTCGGCATTGATTTGCCTTGTGGCCATACTCACCGCACTCAGAACATCTCCTAACATAGCCACCCACTTCGGATTCATCCATGTCGTTGCGAATGCGCCTACTCTGTGGACGACGGTGGCCTTCGGCACACCTCCGTAAGGTCGGATCCGGTAGACAGATGCGCTCATCTCTGTTAATCACAGTGAAATCACCATGTGTACGGAAACCACGGAACTCCCCGGACCAGGTATGGACAACATAATCCTTCAAGTAGAAAGGGGACACGTATTGCGACGTATTCATCCCAATCTGCCCACAAGCAGCTATCACATGTGAACAAGGGATGTGGAGAAGTTTTGGCTTGTTGCAGGTGCATTCGCACCATCCACTGGCCCCTTGGCATAGATTTACCTCATGTGTAATAACAGCTGTGTTGGTTCCCAATCCACCTTTGCACCGAAGAGTCACTTCAAATCGGTACTCAGTAATTCGAAACTCGCACTACATGTTCTTGAGCTTTCAGTATTGTTCCTCCATGTAGGCCATCATCCGGTAACAATACGGTGTTTGCATTGTCGTGGCATGAAGAACAGCCTCTGCATGCCTTTTCTGAAAATAGGCAACTATGCCGTGCAACATGCCTTCCAGGATGGCCACTAGTGGTAGCGGACGGAGCCCTCTTATGACCCAATTGTAAACCTCGGCTATATTCGTTGTCATGACACCAAACCTGATCAACACATATCGGTTAGTCTACCAAGTCGATTTGTTAAACCATCGTAAATAACATAATTTATCAGACTAACTCGGCGCCACCGGTGTCATGGAGCAGTGCCCACTTCTCCAGAGGCTCCGCCTCTATCCAGTGCGAGAAACACTTTATGTTCCTTGACGTTCGTCTCCTCGTATTTGGAGGATCGAGCTCTCCGAGTGGTGCTAGCCTTTTGGGTGGGCAATCATTCGGCGCAGGTGGTTGCTTCTTCATCTCTTCCACATGTGCACTAGTGTGCTGCTCCAACTCAGCGAAAAGCACGTTGATCTTACGTGGCTGATTCTGCTTGCACAACCTCTTAAAGAGGTTCATCAATTTCTTACTCTGAATCGCTCAAGAAATTTGCTCCCAAATGCCTCATGCACCACCGCTCGCAAGTCACGCCATGGGAATGGCTCATCGTGGTCCTCTGTAGAGTCTTAATTGCGAAAGAATACCTTTGTGGCGATCATGAATGATGCACACGTTGGGCCGATTACCAACTACGCCAAAATTCAAATGTCTAAAAAACCACAGCCAGCTATCCCGGTTCTCACCCTCAACAAAAGCAAAGGCCAATGGAAGTATGTGGTTGTTCGCATCAACTGCAATGGCCGTTAGAATCTGTCCCTTGTATTTTCCAGTCAGAAATGTGCCATCAACACAAAGCAATGGACGGTAGTACCTGAATGACGCAATGCAAGGACCCAATGAAAAAAACGCACGACGAAACGTGCAGATCCCGTTGCCATCTTCTACACTTTCGTCGAAAGCGGTGTATGTGCCAGGGTTTGTTTGCTTCAAGACATCAAGCACACGAGGTAGGTTGCAATATGAAGCCTCGTATGTACCAAACCTCTTCTCCAATGCTTTTTGCTTCGCACGCCAGGCCATCGAGTAACTTATCTGGTACTTAAATGTTCTTAAGATTGCTTTCTGAATATACGAACACTCAATGTCCCGTTTCTCAATGATTTCATTGAACATTACGCTAGCAATTAAAGCTGCATTCAGGTTGCGGTGTTTCACCAGAACATTTTCTAATCTGCATGTGTGCTCCTCTACTCGTGATGCAATCCAATATGTCTCGCATTTCGGCTTGTATGCATGAACTCGAAATTCACATCCATCTGCTTACGCACTTCATTTGTGTACCTATCCGCCCGGACAAGACAACCGGAACTCTCTCTGCGATAATGCCCAAAGCCTCACTGCCAATTTCAATTCAGAATTGTTCGGAAATATTTGATTCAGCCGAATGGAATTGGTACCATACTCCCAACGCGACTCATGGCCCCATGAAACTTTCATACTAGAATTATTTTGCTTGTTCCATTCGTCAGGGATGGGTACATTCGCTTCCCCAATACTATCATGCATTTCAGCATCATCACCATCATCCTCCTCTTCCTCATCTTCGGCGATGCCATCATCACATTCCAACATTTCAGCTTCATCTTCTGCCGCCATACGGTCAACTAACTCCAAATGATCAACAAGTTCCTCGATCTCCTCCCCTTCATCAGCTCGGCCTTCGGTATTTGTTGTATCCCTATTATCATCCCCCGCTGCTACCTCAATCGGCACCACTTCCTGAACTTGTTCAGCTCTAGCCGATGTACTGCTCTCGCTCATATCACTAATATTCACCTCTTCTCTAGGGCAAGCCTGCACCAGCATCACACAGTCAAGATGAGATCCCTTGCATCACCTTAACCATTTCTGCCACAGGTATGTCCGATCTACTTTCTTCAACTCCCAAATAGCCGGGTCACCATTGCTTCGCGTGAATAAAACTTGGATGGTAACAGAGTAAACACTTGGATCCAAAGAAAAATATTGGGTCAACCAAAGTTTTATATCACGAATGCTAACACTCTCGGAGATAGAGTGCTCAATCATGGTCACCGAAAAGTTGCTTAAATCAACACCATTCTGCGTACTTTTTATTTCACCATCGCCATAATATACCCTAAATTTAACTGGATCTGACATTACTGCGACGATATAGACAAAATAAATTTTTAGATGACTACCAAAATGTAATATGAATAATTTAAAACCCGATTAAATTAAATCTAATATCAACCCTAATATTTTCGTACAACATTACTCTACAATATTTTTCTACGCAACTAAAAAAAGTAATACGAATAATTTAAATTGAATAAAGCTAATTAACTATCGCACTACAACTACAATATTATAGTTCATATCTAATATCGCGAGTCTACAAAAGGAAACCAGATTAAATTATATCTAATATCAACCATAATATTTTCATACAACATTAACCTACAATATTTTACTACGAAACTAAACAAAATAATATCAACAATTTAACTTTAACAACACTAATTAACTATCGCACTACAAATACTACAATATTAGAGTTCATATCTATTATCGCGAGTCCACAAAAGAAGAACCGATTAAATTAAATCTAATATCAACCCTAATATTTTCATACAACATTAACCTACAATATTTTTCTACGCAACTAAAAGAAGTAATACGAATGATTTAAATTGAACAACGCTAATTAACTATCGCACTATAAATACTACAATATTAAAGTTCATATCTAATATCGCGAGTCTACAAAAGAAGAACCGATTAAACTAAATCTAATATCAACCCTAATATTTCATACAACATTAACCTACAATATTTTTCTACGCAACTAAACAAAACACAAAATTTTGATTTTACCTTGTAGTTTCTCTTCTTCCTCTTTTTTCTCCCGGCCCTCTCACTCCCGAGCTCTCGGGCGCCTCCCCCTCGCGACCTCCGGCGACTACCTCCTCCTCCCTCTCCCGCTGCCCTCCCCCCTCTCTCTCTCGCCGACTCACTCGGCCGAGCTCTCTTTTTTCCCTTCTTGGCTTTTCCCCTCGCGCTTGACGCTGGCCATTTTCTTGCCGATTCTGTCGCCACACGGTTTGGCGAAGACATTATGTCGCCCAACCGTTCGGCGAAGACTCCACTTGTCGCCGCACCATTCGGCGAAGTCTGCATTTGTCGCCGCACCGTTCGGCGACGAATTTATGTCGCCCAACCGCTGGACTATTACCGGTTTGTCGCCAACCCATTCGGCGAGGACCACAATTTCGCCAAACCGTCTGGCGATTATACAGTTGTCGCCATGCGGTTCGGCGATTGAGTATTATTTTTGGAAAAAAAAATTCTCCGTATTAATATCGTAATTTGATTTATAAAATACATTATTTAAAAAAAATTCTCCTACAATATGTCAAAAGAACTCAATAGGGTCTTTCTCTCCATGAAAAACCTAGTACTGATAAGCAAGAATAGGTGGAAGGCAGACGATCTAATTTAATATAGAGCAGTGCTCCTATTACATGGACATGTTGGAATTTTGCAGCCTGAACCATCTTGCTTCGCTAGACGCCCTCTACTCGTGAAAGGAACAATCGTTCGCATGCAGATACTTGTCATTGAGCACATATTATTAGAGCATTGGTAGATGACTAACAACTACTACGGAATTTTCTCATTAGCTTTTCTGTATGCACATATGATTAGATTTAGAGCATTGCTTTTCTGTATGCAACAAGAAGCTGCAAAGCGGCCACTGCTGATGCTGATGCTGATGTGGTGGAGTAGTTTTTGTTACTCGTAGCGACGCCACATCTGCAACTGTTCCCTAATTTCGTTCATTATATCGATTGCTGGATGATTTGTTTTCTTACTCAACAAAAGAGAAAGGAAGAAACCCCCCACAATTCTCTTTATTTATTATTATCATCCCTTTATCTGGTATCATCAAATCATTACAAACATGTACAGCTACTAGTAAATATTGTGAAATATTCTATTCCATACTTACGTGGATATTTTCTTAAATGGACTCACACGAGATTCTTAATTAGAACTCGGAGTCTCTTAATAGATTACTATAGGATCTAGTTTTCTTTTCCTATAAATAAAAGTCGCTCTTCCCCATATATATATATATATATATATATATATATATATATATATAAAATGATTCTATACTATATATATATATATAAAAATGATTCTCCCTCCACCTCCAGTATACCGTTTAAATGACGTTGTTATACCTCTTTATCCTTTTGAGTATACTCTAATACTGATTATAAGATACCCCAAAGTGGGTTTCATGAAATATTTCATTAAAGTCCACCCTTTGTAGCATAATTTGTTTATATATTCCTTTTACATATGGAAAAAGGTATGTAGCAAAAAAAATAAAGGCTCTGATGAAATTTTTTCAACCATGTCGCATTGGAGTATCGTAGAATTATTATTGGAGTATACCGAAAGTGATAAAGAAGTATAAAGCGTTCATTTAAGTGGTATATTAGAGGTGGGAGTATGTACTCCTGGGAGTACGGAAAAGGCTTCCTATATATATATATATATATATATATATATATATATATATATATATATAAGTGGGGGTATAGTGATACATTGTGCACACCACAAAAATATCAATAAAGAGAGAGGGAGAGGGAGAGAGAGAGAATTGTGGATCTATATCACGTGTCTCTGTTCTGATCTTATGCTTATGCGATCTTGATGGTCAACAACAACCTTGATACATAACACGTTATCAGTACGAGAGTGCTCCCGAGTGAAAGCCGTTCACGCTTAAAAGGTTGTTTCATGGTTTTTCTTGATCAATTTAGTTGTCGGATTTATTTGACCTCTTCCTAATTTTCTGTCATTCTAATATGACGATGTCTCACCTTGGATGGGGTTAGCATCGACCAAACTCGGGCCATCATTTTACGCCTTGACACGATCAGTGTTATTTCATGCCTTGGCATGCGTCGGGTATTTGGGTTGTAGATTCATGCCTTGGCGCAATCAGTGTTCATGTTGCGCTTGGCATGGCCGTCAAATAGATCTAGGCATCAGACAATGCCGTGGTGCAACAAAATTGATGCATTGACCGCCAGATAACACCGTGGCACTGGCCGGTCAACGAGACACGCCATGTGCGTGTCACCCAAGGTTTCAAATTTCGTTTTCGGAATATATCTTGGAGGTGATCGAAATTCGGACAAAATACAAAAATCAAAATTCAAATTCGGATTTTGTTTGGACCGGGATTTTCGAGATTTCAGCGGAATTGCTGAAATCTTAGCAAATTTCAACCGAATGAAAAATAATTCAAACAAGTTAGAAAATTTTGAAATTTTTTTGGATGGTCCTGACTCATCACTAATGTTCCCATAAAATTTTCAGATAATGATCAGGCCTGAGGAATTTTAAAAAATTCTGATAGTGCTACTGTCCTGATAAAGGCTGAGTATATGTATCGCTTCCATATATTTGATTGAGCAACTAAAACAAGTTTAGAATTTTTGAAACTTTTACAGAAGGTGATGAGGCAATGCTTAAGCTCTCCTAAAAATTTTGGATCATGATCGCACTCGAGAGAATTTATAAAATTCTGACACGGATACTGTCTCATTTATGTTCCTTTTGTTTTTGATTTTTCAAACATAACAAATGAAATTCAATTTTTTTGAAATTTTTTTTTGTACGATCCTAGACTACTAAAGATGATGCTGTAGTAAGACACAGTGAGCGAGACACCGTGCCGTGAGCGTGGGATGTCGCCGACGATCCTGCTGTAGTAAGACGCCAGATGTGGCCATCATCGATCCGTTGAGTTGGAGAGCCTAGCTAAGGCGTGGCTGCCATGTGTTGGACACGTTCAGGCGTCGTGGTCAACTCGCCAAACGCGCATCTCGCCAGAACCGCCGCCGTCGCTATGCCATGAGCACTGGTCGACCGAATTTCTATTGTTGGTTTCCTCACCGTGTGCAGGGACCAAGACGTCGCCCACCACGATCCACCGTCGCTATGCTGTCATGTATGGCCATGGCTCCGAGCCATGCCGAGCTATTCAAAAGTGGCCACCGCCGCTGTGCACGGTGCGCTTGTGGGCCACCACTAGAATCCTTATATCAAAACCTTAACAATAATTAATGCGGAAACGATAAACTAAGATTTTGACAATTAAAACCTAAATCAACTAGGCTTACTATGTGCACTAACTAATTATATCTCTAACAATAATTGTAATTCTAGAGACAAGCAATCAATCAATTTAATTCTATGAATATAAATAATGAATACAATGCAAGCACAAGAGACACAATATTTTTTACCGTGGTGTTCGGAGACTTGTCGGTCTCTCCTAATTCACGTTGAGGTTAGCCCAAACGAATTGAACCGGCTACACGAATTGAGCACGCACCTCGAATCCACTAGTGGTTACTCTTTCCCTCTCTGGATAGGCGAGCACCGACCTTCACAAATTCGTCGGGGCTTCTAGACTCACTGCGCACGACGCCGCTACACCATCTAAGTGTCGGCAAATACCAAGAGTAACAAGCCAAGCCCTTCCGCTTGAACTTCACCTAGTGCAACACATGCACTCCGGTGACCTCCTAAGTGCAACACATATACAAGAGGCTCTCAATCCACTTTCTAATTGCAACACGTGCAATTAGGGCTCACTCTTAACTCAAAAACCAACTGGAAAAGTGCAACACATGCAACCAACTCCCACAAACTCTCCCTAAAGTCAGCAAGCCCCAATACCAGCCCTTGGCATCCTTTTATAGCCCCCCACAAGAAATCTAGCAGTTAGGGGGCAAGACGGTCAAAATAAGCATTTTTTTGTACTACCGCGCATATAGGGCTGGTAGTACCGACTTCGAGCAATGGCTCGAAAACTAGCCCTTGCGCAGGAAACCCGGTACTACCGCAGGAAAAAGCCCGGTAGTACCGCTCGAGTGGCAGTACCGGCCCCCACGAAAGATACTGCCGGCCTCAGCGCACCTCCAGAGCAACCTCTCTGGAAAATAACTACCGGCGGCTTGGGCCCGGTACTACCGCACCTCCGGTAGTACCACCCTTGAGCCCCGGTAGTGCCGGTCTTCAAAAAACCGAGAAAACACGCTCTTTTGGAAAATAACTACCGGCCATCCACGTGGTAGCACCGGACCTCCGGTACTACCGGCCTCACAAGGGCGGTAGTACTGGCCGAGCGACAGTACTGGCTCCCATAAACGGTACTGCCGGCCCAGTAGTACTACCAGCGTTAGCACATCGGTAGTGCCGGATTTCCAGAACAGAACCAGATTTTCACAAAAAACTTTTCTCTTCAAATCAAGCATCAATAATAATTGATTCTTTGAGCCATGTGATGATCAAGACATAATCAAGCAATTTGCAAAACACATTTACAAACTCAATTCACATTCTCCAAAGAATCACATTAAGCATAACTTATTTGCAAAACACATTCACAAATAAGCCACGAACTTATGAGATCAATCCTCTTAGCCATGTAAAGATCAACACGTGATCACGATACTTTGCAAAACACATTTGCAAATGCCAACACATGCCCTAGGATTGAAACCCATAACCTCCAGCTTATTAGCAAAACACATTTGCAAATAACAAATCCATTCAATATTTTACAAAAACACATTTGGCAAACTCAAAGCACAAACCAAATTTAACCTTGTGATGATCAACACATGATCCGATCACAAGCTAAAACTCCAATGCATGAGCTCTCTATACTTTTGCAACACATGCAAAACTTAGCTCTATGTAAACAATCAAAACAAACTCAAGTGCATAAGCTCTCTATTTACAACACATGCAAATCTCTAGCTCCATACAACCACTTTAAACAAAATCGCTTGAGCTCTCTCCTTTTACAACACATGCAAAACTTAGCTCCAAACAATAACAAAACAAATTTAAAATTAAAATAAGAAGCAAGTATGAGCTTCTCCTATTTACAACACATGCAAATCAAATCATCATGCAAAAACCAATGCACGAGCTTCACCCATTCGCAACACATGCCAAATGGTTAGCTCCATGCAAAAACTAATCAAGAGAGTGAGTTAGAGTGAACCGATTGAGTTCATCAACACATGATGAAGCTCAAGCTAAAAGACTCTACCCCTCTTAATAGTACGACACCTAACTAGCAACTCGGTCTTCTATCTAAACACCGAGACCGGTAAAAGACTAGGAACACATCTTTAGCCATAACTAATTATACCTTTGCCTCTAGCGATCCATTTGGAGCTTTTATGATTTTTAATCATCTTCTCTCCAGGATCGAATCTTCTTCTTGTTCATCAACACATGATGAACCTTCTTTAGCCCTTCTCTTCACTTTGGGACCACCTCTTGAAGCTCATCAACACATGATGACTTCTCGTTCCCGATTCTTTATCTTTTTGGACTCAACCTACTTCATAACTCATTGAAGATGTTAGTCCAACAAACACGGTTGTCTCAATCATCAACGCACTCCATTAACACATAATGGATGCCTCCAAAATCGATTGAGCACAACCCAAATCAATTTGAATGATTTAAAGGTGTCTTGAGTACTTCGATGCAACTAATGCTTCATTATACTTAAGAACTTTTCACTTGTCTTTAATCAACAAGGAACACCATCAACACATGATGAAGCGTTCTTTGATTTGATTAAAATACAACCAAACTCAATTTAAATTTCATTTAAATTGACATGTATATATAACTACACAAGTTTCATATACTCAATTTGATGAAAAGTAATGATCCAATATGTTTAAGTGATAGAAATGGGATCAATACATTTAGACCATGAACTATAGAACAAACTTCATTAAGTATGTGCATATAACTAATTGAATATGGAATCAATATGCACATAATCAATCTTAGATTGCATGAGTTTATTCTATATTTGCATGAGTATACTACAACTACACAAGTTATATATATACTCAAAGGGTTGTTTTAAAGTCTTGATCCTTTATTTTATTTTGCAAGAAGATATGGATCAATACTATTGAAACATCAAGTTAAATTATACTTCCTCTAGATGTGTGCATTTATGTAATATATGGAATTGAAAAAATAATGTACATATTTAATATATAAGCAATGGAAGAGTTCATCTTTTAACTTGATTCCTAAGTATGCATTAAACTAATAGAGTGAATACGAGTGCATACCTTGGGTTTTTCATTTTTCATCTAAATTTGAGACTAATAAGAATGTAGCTCAATTAAACATGTTAATCTCATAATAATTAGATTTGTCATTAAACAATGATTAAACATTAATATTAAAACAATCACAAAAACTAATACGCGGGCTACCATCGCTGAGATCATCAAGGACAGTGGAGGGATGGAGCGCCATAAGCGACGTGCGAGTCGGGCCATCAAGGCCATCACCCGGTGATGGGGAGGAGCGGTTGTCGCCGCCGTCAATTGAAGTAGGGATAAGGATCAAAATCGACCCGATCGAATTTATTAACCCCTAATAGGTTTCGGGTGAAAAGGCGGGTCCGATCCGATCGAATCCGGATAAGAACCCGATAGATCCTAAAACCGTCAGACAGTTGAATCTTTCAGAAAACGCTTGTAATCTCAAAGAATTACGAGTAAGTCCTTAATTCATTAAAATTAAATCCTTAGGGACAAAATTTTGCAATGATGCCCTCGAAACATACGCTTTAAAGTTTCAGAGCTTCCATCATGTGTAAATTTGTGGTTTATATCTAGAAAGTTTCTTGTTATTATATTTAGGTCTTTTATGTTTTATTTAATTACCAAAAAATGTTTTTCTATTGTTTTAATTCATAGAAATTGATTCTATGTCTAGAAAATTAGCACAAAATTTCAAAAAAATTATGGAAATTCATAGATTCATATTTACTATGTTAGTAAACTGAATTACTACTATCGTGTATGATTTGTTTATGATAGCCTTGTTGAGCTAACCATGGTTGCTCTACATGTTGGTAACATGAATGGTATGGAAGATAACATAACAAGCGAAGAGTTTTCAATGCTGGCTATCAATTGCCAGGACTACATCTTTTGGGAGGAGGCAAAGCTACATTTGATAGCTAAGGAGCTGAAGCATGTCCTTAAGAGACAACCGTGCTACAACAAAGCAAATGGCAATGATCATGATCTTCCTCAGGAATCATCTCTATCCTAAATTGTGCCATAAACTTGCTTCTATGAGAGACCTGTATGATTTGTGGGAGGCTCTAAAGGAGAAGTTTGAGGTATTTGAGAAGATGAGTGTCCAGTACGAGACATTTGAAAGTAAGATCATATAATCGCAGATACAAACTTGAATGAAATTCTCTTGCTAACTAAACATGGATGCATCCAGCCAAACAATAACGCTTCGGAAAGCTTCCCATAAACCGAGCATCTCTTACTCTCTTAACACCTATAGGGGGGAAAAGCCATCCTCGTCCTCAAAGTTTCCTTTCCCGTGCATGATCCCAGTTGGTCTGTCGTAAAAACCAATCAAGTCATCTGCCAGTATGTGCCATTTCACATTTTGCTAAATCAGGGTGCACCACTAACTCCATGGTCATGTTCCACAGTGAAAAACTACTGCTACACCCCAAGTTGACGAAGAGAATCTGGGCCAACGAGGTATATTCGTCTTTGACTGCTGTTGTACCGGATGACTACCACTCCTTTGTAAGCTGTTCTTGGAATGCCATCCTGGAAAATTCATAAGAAAACATGAATCATGATGCACTCTACAACATAAATAAGGTCCAAGGAAATTCTAGACCATTCACAAGACTAGGGTGTATACATTTCCAATCCAACTTGGGTTCAGCAAAACTGCAAAGCATTTCATTTTCTACTGGAGCAAAGAATCACTACTAGAGCATCAGGCGGAAATAATCACTTAGACATACTTAAGATTTACGAATTTAAAAGACTTAACAAGTAACCTTCCATTCTTCAAATATTCCAAATTGACGAGCTATACGCTCAAAGTCTCCCTGATCGTTGTACTTGATCCTTACATCAGCATCCATGTCGTGGGCTTTCAACACAGCATCAGATCCATGGAGAGGTGTGGCACTGGCCACATCTTTCCCAAATTGGATCAAAAACTTATCCTAATGTTACCAACACAAATATTAGGCACTCTTTATGTAAACAACCTACTCAAATACAAATTAATTCTTACCTCCCTGAGGTAGCTCAGGTCCTCAGAATTCCAGTGGATCTACGGCCACAAAGAAGGAACAAGTAAATCTCAGCAACAAAAAACTTATTAACAACTATGAAAAATGTAGTGTGGAAATATTTGCATACAAGAACATCGTTTAACTTGATTGGTTCCAAATATTGTTTGAAAAACTGCCCCATGCTTGATCCCTGCAATGAAAGTACAAAAAGCGAAGTGTAAATGCCAGTCATCCACAATCGGATCAAACATTGAACTGTTGTTATCCATTGGTTATTGCATGCAGAAATGTAGTACTGATCATTGTTTTGCATTGATGTAGAATAGCCAACATACATGCTCGCCAAAATTGTACGTTCTGCAGACTTCTGGGCGGATAAATTGCCGATCCCTGTGTACCTCCTTTAGCCTCACCCAATCATCCCAATAAGTAAAATCATGTCAAGGAAGAAATAAATGATAGAAAGTAGTAAACAAGAGAGCATATATGCTATCTAAAAATCAGTAGACAACAGTAAGGATATGCTTTGGGCCATTTTGGTGACAGCTCAATCCATGTAGACTTTGTTAACATCCATCCAAGCCCAGGAAAGAAGTCCGAACGATAAAGAGCTTCTGCAAAAGTTTATGTAGAAGAATGAGTAGCTTTCCCCATCAATGCAGAAAGAAAGTTGAACAGAGGCTATCATAGTACTAACTTGGGTCATAAACAAACTGCTCTTGCCCATTGTCATTCCAAGAAGAAACGGCCATTATCGTCCTTCCACACCACAATGTCAAGGATTACCGCAAAGTAATTAGACACATTAGATATAAATTCCTAGGCTTGCCAATTATAATCAAAATATAATGTAACATACTTGTCATTATCAAGTAATTTAGCTGCAGCCTCGAAGTAGTCAAAGAAATCTGGGGCGATCTCCATGTCATCTATTAACCAATTAATGATAGAAATGAGATAGAAAGCAGAAATATCTCAAGAACAAAATAGTTAAAAGGATCATCACATAGATAAGACCTTCCAGAATGATTACTCGACCAAAGTTATGCTTAATGAATAGCTCATCCAAGGCCCATTTATAATGCTCTGCAATAAGAAAGATTATTATGACAAGAATTGGTAACATCATCAAAGTCTTTAAAAAATAAAAATACAACATCAATTAAGGAGCACCTACTAGCTATCTTGTAATATGCTGTCAATTCTCCTGGCCTCTCAGTGCGCACAGGTTCAAGATCTACATGCTGCAACATGTAGAAGGCAAAAGGACCAATAAGAGTCTAAGGTAGACGGATCATTTACTGCTTCGCTTAGAAATACCGGAAGTGCTATATAGAGAAGGATGAAGGGGGGGAAGGTACATCTTCCAAATTCACTATACAAGATAGAAAAATAAGAAAAAGAAAACATGTATTATTTTCTATCGCTTTTCGGTGTTGAAGAAGTAACCCAGTAGGGGATCAATGGGAAGGGGTGGTGAATTGCTACCAACAAAGTAACTGTGCAGTTGACAAAATAATCATCCCAATTTAATTCGCACAAATAATAGTGGGTATGGTAGTTCTGAAAAATTCATTGTAGAGTAAGAAGTATGCTGTGGAGCGGAAGTTCTAGGATCATCCTTAATGGTTCACCAGCAATAGCTACTTGAGTGTAGAATGAACGCCTACTTGTGGCATCTTGGTGTGGCTGTGCTGTAGAAAGCCCAGATTGTTTTGGTAGCAGGATGGTTTTGTATGGATGTCAAATGGGATGGTGGCAATGGTCCAATATGTCTATCCCCTGGTACTATGATCCATAGTAGGTAGGGGTGAAAACGGATCGGATACGGACAGATAATAGCTCTATCATATTTGTTTTCATATTTTTTCTCGAATACGGATACGGATAGTCTGAATACGAATACGGATACGGATAGTCTGAATACGAATACGAATACGGATAATATCGAATACAGATAGTCAGATACGGATCGAATACGAATTGAATCGGATACGGTTTTGAATATTTATCGGAACATGATAACCCCTTAGATTGTACATAAAATATCAACGAAAACACATAACTAGTTGATTTGATGAAAATATTATTGAAAATTGAACAAATATAAGCATTTTCATTCACTAAGACAATAGTTAGATACCATGTCGCAAATAAAATTATATAAGTCTTAGTTTATCACACACATACAATTAGTTCATTATACACGTATATCAAAATACAAAAATGAAAGTAATCTTTGCTCAGAGATACAAATGGAAGCAAACACATAACATACTAAAAGTTTGATAATACTTAAATATCACGTCTCTAGAAAAAGTATATAACACTTATATGTAATGACCCAAGATTTATATTCTTTGTTGAATTATGTTTAAAATAATAAATTATGTATTTATGAGTTTTTATGATTTTAGCTACTTATTTAAAATATTTTTCTATTAAGAATAGGAATGTTTGAATTTTTGAGAAAATTTAAAATCCGATAAAATCTGGAAAATAATTTTTAAAATGTTAGATTGTTTCTGGAATTTCCTCAAAATTTTTTTGTAATTTTTGGAGTTGGTTTGCTAATTTTAATAATTGAAACTTACTTTATGGATTAGTTAAATTAGAAAACAATTCTGAAATTAAGAAACCTTTTTAGGCCAAAAGAGTAGTCTTGGCCCAGCCCACATGTATATCCGAATATCCGACCCATTAATATCCAGATTATCCGAATCTGTATCCGTATCCGACGGATAGTGAGCTACCGAATCTGTATCCGACAAAAAAAATCCGTATCCGTATCCGATCCGATACTATCTGATAAATATCCGATCCGACAGAATCCGTATCCGAAAATATCCGGATTGGTAGGAAACCATCCGATCCGTTCTCATCCCTAGCCACAAGTGAAGATCACCCTGCTGGCTAAGCATGTTTGCCCTAGCAAACAACAGTTCCACAAGTTTGTGCATTAGATAAAGCTTGTGCTTCTCCCAATAGGCTTGCAACCGCTGAATCTAGAGTTGCTCGGTTGCTCCAACATGTCTCACACGCCTTCAAGCCTACCTCCATCTAGATCTGCTACACATCTCTTGGTATATCTATAGCCTTTTGCAGTCTAAATGTTTCTTTTTATTTTTGCAACAGACCATCTAATAGGGTTACTTAGAATAAGCAGGCAGAAATAATGTGTATCAGCTATGCTTTCAATATTACAAGAGAAACAGAGCTTGTTCTATTGTAGGAGGCAATTAAGCATAAAGCAGATATTTCTTTACACACCTGCATAAATGTTATTTGAGCATAACTCAAAGCTTTCTTTTTTACTTCTCCATTTGTTCCATCCTGCGATTGGAAGAAGCAATTAAAAATGTCCTCCCACACACTTAATGAGACTGAGAACAAGAACTGAAATTGCGATCACCAGTACCTGCGATATAAATAGTGGAAACTTTGAAGCAACTGATGTCTGATACCTGGAAGAATTGTAATCCATTATTCAGTCAGGGGCGTTCTACGCAATCAAGCTACATGGATCTAAATGGAGTGAACGGATTTCATAAACGGATTAGGAAGTTATACAGTGTATGTTTCCTTATAAATGCTGTATATAAACTGCTGAAACAATATGGTGTGGCGATCAATAATGCAACTTAATTCTATGCATAGCTGACACAAGCGCTATCCACTGAGTGGTGCTCTTCATAGCAATTTAGGAATTAAAGAAATCAACAACAGACATTGGAATTCTTCGCCTTTTGAAAAATAAAGGAATGGAGACATAAAAGCGTACTTCAGGATAGATTCAACTGTCCTCTGCAAATAGTCTGGTCGATTGCAAGCCATTATGACAACAGCGGCAACAGGAACCTGCTTTACAGAAAGAGCTCAGACTAATCCTATAAAGCAGAAAAATGTTAGCAAGATTAGCACTGTACAAACCACATTCTTGTTTACTAGGGTCTGCACACTCCTTTCTGCATCCAAAAGAAATATCAAAGAGAGTGTTAGATTCTTAAGTTTCCGAAGTCCCACTTTTATATTTTGGCATTCAGCAACACTATTCAACTAAACGTAATTTCACTAACTGTTATTTGTCAAATTAATACCATTTATTACAGTGCATTTTTAGCAATCTTTCCTTAAGTTATTTCTAAATGGCATGCAAAGGTCAAAATACTTTCATGTATAGAAGTCACAGAAAACAGTATTTTGAATATATATTGCTTCTAAAAAAAAGACATGCCAATTTCAAGATATAACATAGGCTCAAATGTTGCTGTATTGTGCACCATGGATAAAGAGGCAACCATGTGCATGAGATTCCAGTATGGCAAGGTTTTGATGGATGAAACATATCTATTCTACAAACTAAAAGGTTTGTATCATGACTAAAACAACAGGGGGCCTGAGAGAATCAACTAAGGTAGCAAAGAAATGCCAGAAAGAACAGTTGTGGCTGAAATCAATAGTTAAAAGCTAAACGAAGGTAATGATTTCATACTTTCAAGATCTTGGATTAAAATCTTCAGATGTGCATGTTCTTCATCTTGGCGTATCTTCATCTCTGTTGAATTACAAAAAGGTTATGTTGTAAAATGCTCATGGGATCTGTTACAGTCAAGTTATTAATGCATAGAACTGAACTATGCAGCAAGTCAAAAATAAAAGGAGATTTTAATAAAGCTGCGTAAAAGATATTTGTAGTGCCTACATTCGGATCTTTTGATGAGAACATGACATATGGACAGTAGTAGTTGTTATTACTGCTGCTGCTCCTGCTACTCCTACCAACTCCTACTGCTACTGCTACCGGCGGATCCACCTCTCGGGTAGGGCGGGCGACTCCCCAGGTTCCTCGACGATGAGCCATAGAGGTGCAGTGCAGCTCTGCCATCGCAAGCGCCATGAAAACAGAGCTTTCCAGGGTAAGACTTCATCCTGGGCTGTCAAGTAGTTAAGACTTGCCCAGGCTGCCAAAATATTTCTAGCTCTGCCACTGGCTACTGCTACTGCTGCTGCTCCTCCTCCTACTACTACCACCGGTATCGCTACCCCTACCGCTACCGACTGCTAGCAGTACTATTATTTATTGTTATTACTATTATTATTATTCAGGACAAAATCAATCAGCTATTGTTGTTGTTGTTATTATTATTCAGGACAAAATCAATCAGCTAGATCACAACATGAGCAAACTAGCAATATATAAACAGCAGAAGGCATTTGATCAAGACAGAAAAAGGCAAAAAAATTACTGAAAGGGGCATGATTTTGTCAATGGATTGTACACAGCAGAGCAACCTAAGAGTTGAGCCTAGAAATCCCTCGTCTCAAGTAGCAGAAATCCAAAATATCATCTAGAAATATACATCAGAAACGTCTCTCAATTGAGTGCACAACACAAATGTATGATGTGGATCTACCTTGAAGAGCAACCTCAGAGTTGTGCCAATATACTCGCCTGATTCTAGGACTAAGCTCTAAAAGTACCACGTGGAACTGTAAGTTTGAAGTACAAGTACCTTCGAATGCTACAATCTTTTCCTGCTGCATGCTGACTTGATCGATCAAGGAGCGCAATTGACTGGTGCATTGGTTTTCGGATTTTTCCTGTGTCAAATTACACGTGTTAGCAACTTGAGTTATGCCCGCGGCCCGCCCTGAAGATGAGCATTGCCCCAAAATTTGCAAGATTTGTATGTTTGATCCTACTAGTGCCACACAGAGGGAGACTTAGAAGTACTTACTGCTTCTGCAAGACGTTCAGCATATTGAGACTGAGTAGCAAAAAGGCGCAGCTGAAGAGAAGGGGAACGAAAGTTGTCAGTGCAAACTACAAACAGAGCAGCAGCAGTAGTAGGTCAAGATAAAAGAGGCAGGGAGATGGATCCCCCCAATTCCATCATCTGCTTGCTCTCCAGGAATTCAATTCCTCCCCAACCCAAATGGTCTACCATATCACCCCCAATCGATCGGCCGGCCGTAGCTGTTGAGGGAAACACGTAGCCGTTGGTATGGATCTATCTATCTATACCACATCAAGTTGCGTGCGGCGAATTGATCGGGAGCTAAAGGCGCGATCCCAATCCACCCCGAACGAATCCAATCGTGGACATGAGACCCCAATCAACCCATCCACAGAGAGAGAGAGAGAGAGGGAGAGATGGGTTGGGGGTGGTTACTTGGACGTAGATGAAGGCTGCTGCGGCGGCGAGGAGGAGGAGGCGGACGTCGCAGGGGCTCCGAGCCATGGTCGCTGATCTCTAGCCCGGCCGTGGAGGGAGAAGAGAAGACTGCCTTGGCCTTGACACAGATTAGATTAGGACCGACGCCCTGCCCTGCCCTGCCCTGACTCCCTCATGCGATGATGCGAGTGAAACTCCCGTTTTACATTCTTGTCCCTCTGGCTTGAGTGGATGTTTGTTTTCCTCCAAAATTCACATGAAAGTATAACATTCCATAGGAATTTCAAAGGAACTCTCCGGGCATTTCCTTTGAACCAAATACCCCAAGAGGATTTTTTTTTCCTTAAGAAAATATTCATCTAAAATTCCTTTGTTTTTCCTTCAAACCAAAAAGGCTCTTAGATTTTGACCGTCGTATATAAAGAATTATCTAGATTAACGACATGAGATTGGTTGGTATTACTAGACTCGTCATAAAGTATGCTCTCTCTATTCATTTTTGTATGACGTATTTTATCTTGCACACATATACCAATTAATGATACATCGAAAATGTCTAGATTGCCTCAATTATTCCCTTTTAAGTGCTAATTTCAATGCATACATACATACATACGGACAACATAAAATGAAGCTAGATATTTATCAGGCCAACAACAAGCTTGCATTGCATTGGAATATGAAATATGTAGTGCTACCTTAATTTGTGAATAAGATCATTGAAAAAAGATGTACAAAAATGAACAAAGGGAGTACTACTTCATAATGTATAATTTAGTTATATTTGAAAAGATGTATTTTCCATATAAATTGATAGTCAAAATGTCACGTCTAAAACCTACTTATATTTGCAATCGGAAAGAAATGTAAAATTGCACCAAGAAAATGAGCGGCAGGCAAAATTCATTCATCGAAAGGATAGGACGATTTGATAGTAGAAAATTAACTTAGAAAGAAATGCAACGCTCGTTGCTACCTTGTCAAGAAACCGCGCGCAAAAAGGAGTAAGGGAAGGCAGCATATATACATTTTGTGCTTTCTGTTGAGGGAGGGAGGGAAGGGAACCATGCGTGCGAGTCAAGAGTTAAGAATGAATAGATTCGTGAAGAAGAACACGTACAAATCACATGAAGAAGAACGAGCTTATTAATACGCCCACAAATCACCGGCAACTTAACATCAATTCTCTGCTCGTAATTAATCAAAATCAGATGGTGCAGAAAGACGGTCGGTCAGTCTCTGACAAAGCATGTTAATTGACAACTGACTTGAATCTTCCCTCCTTGGTGAGCGCACGCGAGAAGAGACACACGTAAATAATTGGCAACTTCATTTTTCTGCACTGCACTGCCCGGCCAGAGTGCTTATAAAAATGAAAAGGAAGAAATAGCCTACAAGTACTCTACACGATGTTCTTCCCCCTGCAAATGGAGCAATTAATACAACGGTAGAGACGACGGTTATCTACGTACTTCTTCATATCATAGAAATAAAATTAAAGAAAGCTTCTACGATAAATCATCTCTTAAGATTGTCTATATGGGATCCCACAATCTTTTAAGTATAAGATGAAAATACAATAACTCGTAGAATGATATTTTATGTTGTCTATATGGTCATCTCTTCGTGAAAAGATATTTACTTTGCTTTCAACTTGATATATTAAAACGACAAAAAAGATGAGGCAAAGGAACTAAAAAGTGATCACTTCTCTACCTATACGCGGTGTATACAATATACCACCCCTGTCCCTCCTTACATAGGGGGCGGGATGCCTCTCCGATAGAAAAACAATATGGGACTAAACTAGATAATGTGCCTTGCGGACCGGTTGCCTCCTTAATGGTCTTTGTTTAGGTAAAATGCCCACACCATCAAACTGTCTAGAACGGGCCCTTGGACACTTTGTCAAACTATGCTCGTACCTCGTTAAAAACTCCTTCCAAAAACCTAGTGGGAAAAACAGTAGGAAGAAAAAGAATACATAGCGCGTTCTTGCCATTGCACGTGTTGCCTTGTTAAAAACCTTCATTTGAGAAAACCTAGTGGAAACAAAACTCAACTAATGGAAAAAAGTACAATATTAATTCTTCTCATATTTGATTGTAACTTACATAATTCAAATGTTTTGATTCTTTGTGTCAGAACGATCAAGTGGTATATTTTTGCATAAAACTTTACAAAGTTTAAGTGACTTTAATTGCTCCCCCTCAGCATTGGAGCCATAGGATACTAGGTTTGAACCTTTTAGACCTCACTTGTGCTAAGACCTATAGTCTATAGCATGAGAATTCATATAAGATATTCGCTCTCCCCGGAAGACGCAACCATTGAAGTCTTCCCACTCCATTGCCATAGGGAAAATTAGATGTACACCACTTCTTAGTTATTGATTTAGAGATATGCCACTCTTCAATTGTTTCTTCTAAATATGCCACGGTCAAGTTAGGTTGTTTTGAAAGATGCTATTATGGAGGATTACAACATAATTATATTATATTTTGAAGATGCTATATATTATGGAGGATTACAACATATTTTATCATAATACACCACTGTATTTGCAAAATGTATTTCTGTATGGACCTAAATGTCCTCGCCCTTTGTTGACTCAACCAGACCTATCAGTTTTACTCAGAAACGCATCTGACTCGTACCTCTCGATCTCTCTACACGAATGTTACCCATGCAACCCTAGTAGGTGATGGCACAACACCTTAGAAGCAAGCTAGAGGAAGCAACGCCTCCCCCAGTAGCCTGGGCGGTGTCCTTCCCTGTGGCCAGGGCAACGTGGTAGGGGAAGCGGCGATCTGGGGCCTCAACAACCTGGGTGGCAGTGATGACCTAGGCGTCAAGGTATTGGGCGAACGATGACTTGGGCGATGAGGCAGCAACCTGGGTGGCAAAGCAATGGGCAAAACGACGAGCTAGGCAGCAGGGCAGTGAACGGTAGCGATGACTTGGGCAGTTAGCTAGGCGGTAGCAACAACCTGGGCAACGATGGTTCCGGAGTGGAGGCGACACTACCAGGCAGTATGGAGTCTCCTAGCTCACTGATCCCCCATCTCGTAAGCAAGGTTCCAAATTTCGTTTTCGGTTCACATCTCGTTATTTTGAACGAAATCCGAACGAAATTGAAAAAGCAAAATTCAAATCCAAATTTTTTTGACCAAGATTTCCGAAATTTCACCCAAAATTACCGAAATCTAGGTAAATTTCTACTGAACAAAAAATAGTTCAAACGATGTCTATTTTTTTTTACATTTTTTGTGGAGGATCCTGACATATTGATGATGTCCCCATAAAAATTTCACATGATTATCAAGCCTAAAAATTTTTAAAATTCAAAAATTACTACTGTCCTGATAAAATGCTGACCAGCAAGTTTGAACCGAATGAAAAATGGTACAAACCATGTGAATTTTTTTAACATGGTTATGATGCATCATTAATGTTTAAATAAAATTTTCATACAATGATCAAGCTTCATGAATTTTAAAAAATTCGGACAGTGCTATTGAAGGCTGACCGACAAATTTCAACTAAATGAAAAATGGTTCAAACCATGTTAGAAAATTTTGAATTTTTTTGTGGATGGTCTAGATGCATCACTAATGTTACCATAAAATTTTCAGATGCTATTCAACCTTGAGGAATTTTAAAAAATTATGACAGTGCAAAATACTGTAAAATGGTCTCCCGCGGCTAGAAAAAATGGGATTTTTTTTTCAAAAAATCATGAAAGAATAGCTTGATAACATAAGTCATAGAATTCTCATGCCTTTTGTGTGTCAAATATATACATGCTTTTGTGTATGTTCTTTTCAAATATATACATGCTTTTGTGTATGTTCTTTGCTGAGATCTTCATTTTTGTCTTGGATCTGTACTGGGCCTGGAAAGTCTAGCAAGTGTAAAGAGTTTTACCAAATGGATTGCCGACAGTTTGGTGACACAAGTACACGATCATCTTTGAAACTTTGGTATATCGAGTAGAGCTGCCAAGGTAGCACACTTGGCATATGTTGCTTGCTGTGATTATTTTATCTAGAACTGCAAATAGAACCAAGAGGAATGGCCATGAAGGTGTGTACATGAGCAAGCAATAGCAGTGTCATAGTCCATATGGAATCTCAGTTACTTATTTGTAACGTGTTCTTCAAATAAGGTAGAAGCATGGAGGCTAAATCTTCGTCATTTCTAGTCAAGAGCAAAGAAAAGGGGACCTCAGGGCACCTAAACTTCTCCGAGCAAAAAATCACAAAAAATGGTGACAGCCGAACTCGAACACCAGGGATCTCAAGTACATCACCCCTCCTCTTTACCAACTCACCGAAAGTGCTTCTTATAAATTTTTCACATATATTACTCTTAAATGGCACTATAATGCTCCACAAAAAACCCACGCCAAATCCGGTCCAAAATACTGAAATTTCGGTGAAATTTGACGAAACTACTGTAGCAATTTGAATTTTTTCAGATTTATTTATTTCATTGTGATTATGAATTTTGGAGGGGGCCGAAATCCGAGATTTCATTGGTATTTGGATCCTTGCTCGTAAGTACCTTAAACTCAATTTGGTTCAAATCGCTACCGAAGTTTGTAGATAATTCATATTTAATTCTTAATTTTCCCCAAATAGGTTAGATCTGAGAACTTCATTTAGAATAGACACTAAGATTAAAGGCTTTTGTATAAAAGATATGGATGGTAGGAGAGTGTACACCAAGGCTGAACACTGCAATAAATCGTCAAGTCTAACCAGTTCTTAGTGCAATCGTTTATGCAGTTTTTATCTAGCTATGTAACATAGGGCGATTCATAGACTACTACAGTGTGTACCATGACAAAAGATAGGGGAAAGATGCTAGGTTGTTGTATGACTCGTAAGTTCCTAATATGTTTGAAATGTACAAGGATGGTAGGAAGTTGACACTTATTGTGGCTGTGTTTGATGATTGTGTAGTAATCAGCTATGGTGTTGAGCCAGAGTTGTTTACAAATTCAGATACTCTTAGTCAAAGTAAGTTCAATGCAATCCAGACATACCCCTTGACTCGAAGTCAACATGCACCTGTCTTTCAAATAATAGCTGAACTTCACAAGCAAGTTCAAGCCAATTAGCACGAGAGTCTGTTGGTAGCAAGAGCAATAACAACATTGAAGCCCCATGACCAAATGGTCCAAGTGATGATCCTGATGAGTATGTATGTGTCAATGATGAGCACATATATGATGATCTTAAAGAACAACCTATCAATGCCACAGATGTCCAATATAATGATCATGTTCCTTATGTGCCCAATGCTACTGAGGTTGTGCCTCTTGAGGCAGAAATAAATGATGCTAATCCTAGTGAGCTTGTCATTGCATATGACCATGAGAACCTTATGTCATTCAAGAGAAAGCTTTATTTA
The DNA here is from genome assembly GCA_036346275.1 of Otatea glauca. Classification (NCBI taxonomy): domain Eukaryota; kingdom Viridiplantae; phylum Streptophyta; class Magnoliopsida; order Poales; family Poaceae; genus Otatea; species Otatea glauca. Next base: position 25,998 of record JAYEVK010000097.1, on the reverse strand, counting down.
TTTGTTATGATAACTTTCAGGAAAGCAATTAGACACTATGCTGTTAAGACTAGTTTCTAGCTTGGCACTTGTAACACTGACACTAAAAGATTCATAGCACAATGCAAAGCTGAAAATTGTAACTAGTGCATACATGCTTCCAGGCTTCAGGATGGACATACTATAATGGTACGAGCTTTTTAATTCATGTTGTATACATTTGTCTGAAATATGATATGTTTTTCAAGTTGGTACTAACTAATTAATGGTTTCTAATGTGCAGATAAAGAAGCTTCCCTTTGAGCATAAGTGTTCAACTACTAAGTTGTTAGATGGCAAGATGGCTAATCAAGACTAGGTTGCAAATAGACTTGGGGATTGGTTGAAGGATAACCCAACTGCTGGTGCGAAGGAAGCTCAAAGCAAGCTACAAGGAGATTATAGCACCAAGCTAAAGTATTCAAAGGCTTGGGCAGGCATGGGACTAACTCTTAAGCAAATTCATGGTAAATATGAAGAGAGCTTTCAAATATTGCCAACTTCAAATTTGACGTTAGAGAAGAAGTCCCCTGGGAGTATTGTGGAGATTGACCACAAGAAGCATGCCAACGAGATGTGTTTTAGCAAAGTTTTTGTTGTATTGAAGCCATGATAGATGGTTTTCTAGCTGGTTGTAGACCTTACATTGGAGTGGATTCAACTCATGGTCACAATTGGTTGTTCTATGTGGCTTTGTGGTGTTTGACTGAGAGACAACAGACAACTGGGACTGGTTCATAAGGTAGCCAAATAGAACCATAGTTTCCCCATCAGGTCTTGTCATATATAATGATGCACGCAAGGGATTGGAGACTGCAGTTGCAGATGGTTTTCTAGATGTTGGACATAGAGAATGCATACAACACTTGTATGCTGATTCATGAAGAAGTTTCATGGTCTAGTATTCATAGATAACATGTACCTAGCTGCAAGAACATACACTGAAGACAAGTTCAAGTTTCATATGGGCAACATTCTTAATCCATGCCTTGAGGCTATAGATTACTTGCAGAAACACCACCCACATATCTGGTATAGGTGTGGGTTTTCTGAGACTAGCAAGGTGGGTTATGTCAATAATAACATTTTAGAGAGTTTCAACAAGGAGGTAAAACCTTTCAATGACTTCAATCTTGATGATCTTCTTGACAATATCAGGGAAATGATTATTAAGAAGCTTAGTATTGGAAGAGACATTGGCAGAAATTTGGAGGGTTCTATTCTACCATATATGCTATAGGAGTTGTGTTCTAAGAGTAGGTCTCTCGATAAACAATTCAAGAAGGCGCATGAAGGATCGATATGGCCTAGAGGGGGGGGGGGGTGAATAGGCAATTTTACAGATTCTAGCAAATTTAATCAACTAAACTTATTTTATCGAGAGAAACTTATAGCAAGAATAAAGCAGAATTCAAGCAAGTAAAAATAACAGCGAAAGCAATAAAAGAAATGATACAGGAGAGACAAAGATTTATCCCGTGGTTCAGACCTGCACTCCTAATCCACGTTGAAGCACTTCTTCCGAAGTTCAACTTCTCCAAAGCTAGTCGTAGTAGCTTTGGTGTTCACTCAGTAACTCTTTCACTTCTCCAAAGGAGGTGAGTTCCAAACCTCTCACAAACACAGCTTGCCTTCCACAAGCACCTTTGGACAGTCACACTGCTTAACTTCCTCCAAGTCGTCTAGGATCACCAAGATCCAAGAGTAATAAACTTTGCACAAGTTCGTCTCTTGATTCCTTTGCAAATCACACAACTAGACACCGACTTGGAACTTACACACTTAGGGATGTATGAAGATTTTGTGTAAAATGAAGCATGACTCCTCTTTGAGAATGAGAGCTATATGTCAATGTCAAAGTGTAAGGAGTTCATCTCTTTTGGTAGATGGCTTAGAAATGCTTATATAGCTATTTTGGGTGAAAATAGCCGTTACACTGCTACATGAGCCGTTGGACGTGTCGATGTCGAAACAACAAAAATACACACGCATAACGGACTATGTATCGCTGTTAGCGATCTCGGATATGTGTATGTCGGACCAAATTTCAGAGTTCACGACGGACCAAATATTTTGGTCCGCAGATACATGGGTTGATCAAGGAGATGGTCCGCATACAATCGAGAGAGATATATGAGTATCGACTAAATTGCTTGGTCCGTTACACATGACTTTCAAAAGATTTTGCTTAGGCATAGAGACCTATGAACGTCGGACCAAAATTTTGGTCCGTCATACATGGACAAAGCAAGAGATTTGCCAGAACAGAGACACATGTACTTGGACCAAATTTTTGGTCCGTTATGCATGGACTTCACGTAAGATTGGTTTTGGCAAGAAGACACATGTACTTGGACCAAATTTTTGGTCCGTTATGCATGGACTTCACGAAGATTTGTGCCAAGAACCTTTTTCAACATAGACAAACTTTAACAAAGGACTTTAAACATAAATATTTTGTCCGTTTCTGGGTAAAACAAACTATTTTGAAGATAGAGAATACTTGTTTTAGGTTTCGATTAAAAAGTACATCAAAGATTTAGTCCGCCAAAAACTTATACATGAAGGGATGTTGGACCAAATTTTTGGTTTGCTGAGGATAGGAAACCTAATACATCTTTGGTCCGATACTGAGGAGTGAATATTACATATATGCTTGACCAAAATATTTGGTCCGTCATACATGGGCAGACTTTTGACTAAGAAGATTCTAAAGGAATGTTTGACCAGGAATATGTGGATATGGATGTGAGTATATTTTAATCTGAAAAACAGATACACAAAAAGGAGTTTTGACAAAGAATAGATTCAAGGTTTGCAACGGACTAAAGAATATGGATAGGTAAAGATTGGTCCATTGTCCTGGAAGGTATAATTTTAGAAGGGTAAAGATTGAGTGTTTTTTGCTCCAAGAGATCTAGTTTTGCTTTTGCCTAACAAATTATTTCCTTATGCAAAGTCCCTCTTTTTGGACAACTAATCAAAGATAAAACACCTAGGCTATTAGATTTAAAACATCTCTCAAGATATAAATTATAAACTAAAAGCCTTAATCTTGTAGTACCAGCTTATTTCATCATAGGTTCCAGCTCACTTTTCTTCAAGCTTTGAATATTACTAACTTAGTCATCAATACCAAAACCATGATAATATAAAAATAAAATTGAGGGGTGCCTAGATGCTATCAGCGCACAATAGATCTTAAGAAGCAATAATGCTCTTGCAGGCAGTGGCAAGTGTCTAGCAAACCTTGTATGCATGTTATTGCTTTTCATTTGCTACATAAGGGGATGCGAGATTGAAAAAATTATGCATGAATATTACTCTATGGCTAGATTTTGGGCAGCATATGTTGGTGTTATTCCACCTATTACAGATAAGTCCACGTGACCAAAAGTGGATCTAGGTTTCAAGGTATACCCTCCTAAGCAAAAGAAGCAAGTTGGTAGCTCGAGAAAGGAAAGGATTAGAGTGACGAGGATTAGGACCCTGCTTTCCTTTTTGGGCCCTACTTTTATATATTCATGACTATGCGCTGGCAAATAGGCCTGTCAAACTTAAACCCATCATCAGTCAAAGATGGTCAAACTTAACTTCACACTAGTTGTCTCCGATCAGTGACATAGCCACCCTGACCAGCAAACTGGTCGGGGGCGAGCGGTTTTTTCCCGCACAGCCCTCCGTGCGAACAGTTCTCTGACAGAAATACGTAACCACCTGGGAGTTATCATCAGAAATGGTGCCCTTTGACGAGAAGGCATCGTTTGACAGGAAGACATCTCTTGGAATTCAACTGTCGCCTCTTCATCAAGAATAAATAGGGGCAATCCACGTTGTGAAATATAATCGATTCATCCTGCAATCAACAGCATCAAGCATCCAGTGTATAGGATCACCTTAATTTGTGATTAGCCTTTTGCAATCACGTAGATCATTTTGTACTAGAACATTTTTGTCACAACCGCTTGGCTAAATAAAGAAGCATTCCCATATTTTTCATTGTTTCTATTTCAATATCCAGGGGGCCACATATCATAGAATTTTACGTAAGTTAGATTAAGAGACCCAAGGTTTTAAACATCGACAGTTGGCGCTAGAAGGAGGGCCTCCGGATACTGAAATCAAGCAACTCTTCTCAATGGATTATGAGGAAAATTGGTTTGACCTCGCCGATTACGCCCATCTCACTGCTGATGACGAGCCAACGAAGGAGCAATGTAAGTGCACTTCTATTCTGAGTATGTTACTGCGAAAGAATTGGCAAAAATTGAGGCAGAGGTTGAGACCGAAGAACAATTATCTCGTTCGCCAAAAGGTACGGATCTCATTACTCCTCTAGTAAATTCAGAGGAAGATATCCATGAGGCATGTTCCATGGAAGTTGACAATGAAAATGTGTCAAAAGGAAGTAATAACCTTCTGAACAATTCAGCCTCGGAAGATCATCTCCATGGTTTGGATTACGCCTTCATTGGATGAAGATGGAGAATTAACGCCCTCTGTTTATTCTGGTTTTCACACCTGCGTGGTCACCAGTGAAGTAGATGGGCAGCAGGCAGAACGTTAAACCCAGGAAAATGCTTAGAAAACTGCTCAGAGTGAATACGAGTGGCGTGTGACAGAGAAGCAAAAATCTATTGACGAGGCTCGACGTTCATATTTTCAAAATCAACCAACCACCTCACGGAGACTTTAAGTTTCTAGAGGACAACCTCGTCAAGGCGCATTCGTTACGCCACCACCTCCACAGGCAGTGGCAAGGGATCACGACTCTACTCAAAGCAGTTCGCAGCAAACAACCCCTATTAAAAAAATCACATTTATTCAAATGCAATTCTTAATCATCCAATGGAGGGGGACAATGCACTGAATGCAACCATTATATGGTCTATCACTGCTGATCTACAAGAAGTCGCAAACGAGGTACAAATAAGGTCTGTCTCAATAAGATCTCAGACCAAATCCCGTGTGCAGGGATCCTCGTTTGGTCGGCGCCATCAAGGCGCTAGTCACCAGCAAAGAGGGGGCCCACGACAGAGAAGTGTCTTCAAACGTTTAACCCCAGGTGAAACTTCTAACCGTGGTCGGAGATGACCATGTTCTCCTGAGAATATAGACCAAGCTCCTAATGTACGATCACTTTTTGGTCTGTATACAGGATGCAAAGCTTTCTCCCCTGGGCTCAGAAATGTAACCTGGCCCGAAAAATTCAAGTCGGGATCACTGGAGAGTTTTGATGGAACCCAGAATTCTTACAGGTCTATACTACCGCCATCCAGGCCACTTGAGGTGATGAAAAGATAATGGTCAACTACCTTCCTACTATTTTAAAGGGATCAGCACGAACTTGGCTATTCAATCAGCCAGAGGGTTCCATTTACAATTGGGAATTTTTTGCCATTCAATCTTAAATAATTTTAAAAGTTGCTACACCAAGCCTAGCAAAGAAGATGATTTGCATCGTCTTCATCAAACTTTTGGCAAAAATTTGCGATAATTTATTAAAAGGTTTGTAGAAGTACGTAACACCATCCCTAATATTTCTGACAGCTCTGTGATTCGTGCTTTTAAGTAGGCTGTCCGCTATAAGAGATTCACTGAGGATATCAACATTCATCCACCGTCTACCGTACTGGAGCTTTTCGATATGACTAACCAATACTTAGATACGCATGAGGCTATTGAATGGAAGCGAATGGTTGATAAAGGCCATGCTCCACCACAACCTAGTCTCCTAGCATCAGAGGATCAGAAGATGAAGAAAGTCTCTAAGTCTGATGATCATAAAAGGGTGAATAAGAAAAAGAAAAATAAACAAAACAGCCACCGTGAAGTGGCACGAGTTGCAGAAAGACCAACATACTCTAAGGGGAAGGCACCTTGGAAGAAGACAGCTGGTCGCCAGGACGACCAGTCTAGATCTAAGAATCCTGGTGCGACCAGTGGCAATGGTCATTGGTGTCCATTTCATAGGGTTTCAAAACACGACCTGCGAAACTGCCGTATATGGCAGAAGCGCATGAAAGATTTTTACTCCGGTAAGGGTCCTATGCCAACTTACCAGAAGATTCAAGCAACATGGATGTAGATGGCGACGAACAAATGGGCTATCAAAAGCCTAACAATCATGTCAACGTTATATTTGGTGGCTCATCTGCATACACATCAAAAAGGCAATTTAAAACTGCATGGAGGGAGGTGAACAATATAGATAACCAGGATGGAAAGCCATAATACCCCAAGTAGTCGGAAATCGACCTCACCTTGAACAGGCAGGATTGCCCAAAAGGTACATCAGTTCCCAGAAAGCTCCCATTAGTAGTTTCTTCTACTATTAGCAATTGAAAAGTGGGAAGGGTCTTAATTGATGGGGGAAGTTCTCTGAACTTGCTTTTTATTCATACTTTGGATGAGATGCAAATTCCTCTTTCCAAGATAAGTCCTGTTATGAACCCATTCTATGGTATTGTACCTGGTCCTTCTATAACTCCAGTGGGACAGATTGTATTACCTGTCACCTTTGAAAATGCTGATAATTTTAGAACAGAATTGATTTCATTTAAGATTATTGATTTTGAGTCAGCATATAATGCCATTTTTGGTAGACCATCGCTAACCAAATTTATGGCAGCAACTCATCATGCCTACCTGAGCTTAAAAATTCCTGGTCCGAAAGGCATGATTACTGTGCAAGGTAACTAACTTACTGCACTTAATTGTGATCGCAAATCACTCGAAATTGTTGATCAATTACCACTAGGTGATGCTAATGATGCAAAAGATAAAAGCAAATCTAGCAAGACAGAGAGGCTGAAAGCAGTTCCTCAGCTCAATGAACAAATAAAGCAAGTTCCCATTGATCCTACCGACTAGTCAAAAACTGTTCGGATAGGATCGTCGATGGATGCCAAATAGGAAGATGCGCTCATCGCTTTCCTCCGGGCTAATGCAGATGTGTTTGCGTGGAAACCATCCGACATGTCTGGGGTCCCAAGGGAAGTGATAGAGCACAGGTTATCCATTCGGCCTGACAAACGACCAGTGAAGCAGAAGCTACGGTGATTCGCTCCTAATCGGCAAGAAGGCATCCGACAAGAGTTGGGTAAACTCTTGGAGGCTGGTTTCATTCGTGAGGTTGATCATCTTGATTGGCTTGCGAATTCGATCATGGTCAAGAAAGTAAACGGTAAGTAGCACATGTGTGTTGATTTTACCAGTTTGAATAAAGCTTATCCAAAAGATGATTTTCCTTTGCCCAGGATCGACCAATTGGTAGATCCTATAGCAGGCTGTGAATTGATGAGTTTCCTAGATGCATACTGAGGTTATCATCAAATAAGCATGGTAAGTGAAGAAGAAGAGAAGACTTCCTTCATAACCCCGTTCTGTGTCTACTGTTACAGAAAGATGCCATTCGGGCTAAAAAATGCTAGAGACACGTATCATCGACTTATGCAGAAGACTTTTCATAGTCAGATAGGGCATAATATCGAGGCCTATGTTGATGATCTCATTGTAAAGAGCAAATTTAGCTCTAATCATTTGTCAGACTTGGCTGAAACCTTCAATCATCTGAATAAACACAAAATTAAGCTCAATCCAGAAAAGTGTGTTTTTGGTGTTTCTTTTGGAAAGTTGCTTAGTTTCCTTTTCTATTCGCGGGGTATCGAAGTAAACCTTGAAAAGATCAAGGCCATTGAATCCATAAGACTACCTTCTACATAAAGGAGGTTCAAGGTTTAACTGGTCGAATGGCTGCTCTAAGTCGCTTTATTTCAAGATCAGGGGAACGTGGATTGTATTTCTTTAAGGTGATTCAGAAGCACGACAAATTTCATTGGTCGGATGAAGCAGATAAAGCCTTTAACGACATAAAAATTTATTTACAAAGCCTGCCCATTCTGGTTTCACCCAGCCCTAGAGAGCCGTTGTTGGCATACCTAGCGGCTTCCCACAGTGTGGTAAGTGCTATATTAATCGTTGAACGAGATCAAATTCTAAAACCTGTTATTACGTAAGCGAAGTCTTACATGGACCTAAGGAGCGATACCCTTAGGTTCATAAATTACTTTATGCTCTATCAATGGCTTCTCGAAAATTGAGACATTATTTTCAATCACATCGAATTACAATACCATCATCTTTTGCCTTGAGAAATATTTTACATAACCAAGAAGCAACTGGTCGGATTGCTAAGTGGGCAGTTGAACTTGGGTCATTTGACATCCATTTCGTAGCCCGAACAGCAATAAAATCCCAAATTTTGGCAGACTTCATCGCTGAATGGACAAACAGTCAACCTTCTATACTAGAGGAAAAGACTGATACCGATCACTGGAAATTGTAATTTGATGGTTCATGAGAAATAAAAGGCTTGGGGGCTGGCGTAGTACTGGTTACACCCCAAGGTGATCAACTAAAGTATGTAATCCAGATACATTTTTCTGCTACCAATAATGTAGCAAAGTATGAAAGTCTTCTAGTCGGGCTCCGAGCAGCAAAATCTCTTGGAGTTCGTCGGCTACTTGTGGTGGGCGATTCACAACTAGTCGTAAACCAGGTTAGTAAGGAATACAGGACGTCCGATGAGGTAATGGCTCACTACCTGGATGAAGTGAGGAAATTGGAAAAACACTTTAGTCATTTTGATGTCCAATATATTCCGCGAAAAGATAATCTCTTAGCGAACCAGTTATCAAAACTGGGTTTCTCACGATCTCCTGTTCCAACAGGTGTATTTCTTGAATATCTGTCTAAACCTTCTATAGCAACATCCATAGAACAATCCCCGACCAGAAATGAGGTCAGAGTCCTTGAGCAGGATTCGGATTGGGCTAAACTATTTAAAACATATCTAGAAAATGGGATACTGCTAGAGGATATTCATGAAAAAGACAGATTAATTCGAAAGGCACGAATGTATAAATTTCTCGATAATACCCTGTATAGGAAGGGCACACATAGTGTTCTTATGCGATGTATAACCTAAGAACAGGGAAAAAATTATTAAATGAGATACATGGGGGCTTGTGTGGAGCACATGCTTCATATAGAACATTAGCCGGTAAAGCTTTCCGACAAGGATTTTATTGGCCAACGGCTTTGCAGGATACCATTCATCTTATAAAAACTTGTGAGCAATGTCAATTCCATACTTGTCAAGTACATTTACCTACTAATCAACTGCAAGTAATACCTTTGTCATGGCCATTTTTGACATGTGGAATTGATATAGGACCTTGTCGGGGATCGGACAGCCTGGCGCACGTCCCCCTGACACGTGTCCGTTCCCCCTCTGTGCCCGGGGGACTGCTCCTAAGCCCAGGCAGAGACGTCTCCGATCTACCGCCCGGCACCGAAAGGATCGTTACTACGGAATCCGACCAAAGATCTCAAGAGGCCACCGGGGACACTCTTCCCCGACCCGGCGGACCTCTCCGAGCTCTTCCCCGACCAGGCGGACCTCTCCGAGCTCTTCCCCGGCCTGGCGGGTCGGGCTCCTGACCTCCACAGCAGGACGGGGTCCGCCGACTCCGACCAAGCTGGGCTCCCGACCTCCGCAGTAGGACAGGGTCCGCCGACTCCGATCAAGCCGGGCTCCCAACCTCCGCAGCGGGACGGGGTCCCCCGACTCCGACCAAGCTGAGCTCCCGACCTCCGCAGCGGGTCGGGATCCCCCGACTCCGATCAAGCCAAGGCAACCCCCACCAAGGGCCGCGTGTCGAAACCTCCACCAGCCAACAGCCACGTACCCCGCGGATGGGGTCAATCGAAGTGACTATGCGAGAGCAGGTGGCCCCTTCCCAAGATGGTTTAATGGCTGCCGAAGTCACGCTTCCAGTCCCATCGACCGGTCACGACAAGATTTAAAACACGCCCTCCCAAGGCAAGACCAACATCACGAACAAGAACGCCAACACTCGCCAGATCACGTATGTGCACGCCATTTCCGATGAAATACCTAACCGCCGACTAACGAGACTACCGCCCAGCAGTAGGCGGGCGAAGCGTGACCACCGACAGGACGAAGGACCAAGCTCTTAGTATAGGTCACCTCGCCTTCCCGCTCTCGAGGTAACTCCGCCTTCCTACCGCTTAAAGGGGCGGGAACCCGGGAAAGGGGAATTCTTCTAGTTAAGCAACGAGCATTCTTGCACCGAGGCTATTAGCTCGCTCTTGTAAACACCGTAACCATCTACACTAAAGGCAATACAACACCACCACACGAATCGGAGTAGGGTTCGCCCGAACCAAGATAAACCTTGTGTCCCTCGCTTGGTTCGCAGGTTCCCCGCTTAGTGCACCCGCCGAGGGCGCCACCCGACGAACGGCTCGGGCCTTGCCCTCCGTCACGATCCTTCCCCTCTTTCTTTGCGATCGACGGTCCCGATCGTCGACAGCTGGCGCCCACCGTGGGGCCCGAAGTTTCGTTCGTCCAAAGTTCGTCATCTTGGCCAGCTCAACACCTCCAGCTCCACTACTAGCATGTCATGAACGGCGAGCTTGGGCTCGGACGCTGTCCCCGAGTGCCAAGGCTCCACATCCATGCTCTCGCCATCCTTGCCGCCCCGTGAACGCCATGCCTTCGCGGCCGACGGACGTAAGGCAACCTCAGGCGGACGACGGTGGCTCGGAAACCCTCGGGAGGCGCATCGGCTCGCCCAGGTCGCCATCGACCAAGCCATCGCCGCCATTCGGCGAGAGGGGCGTGGTACGACCCACTCCCAGTCCGGCCGGTTCGGCCCTCCCCGTCCGCACGAACCTGCCCAAGAACGCCATGGCCATCGCCGGTCATGGCCGACCCGCTCGCCGGCTCGCCCTCTTCCGCGCCCCCGCCAAGAGCTCAACAAGGCGATCGACGGCGTCACACCCCGGCGGCAAGCAAGCTCTCTGGGCTTCGAGTCTCACCCCGTGACGGCCAGCGGCCCCCTGTCGCATGATCGCCGGCCGCTTCACCGCAGGATCTCGCCTCGGGCTCGCACTAACGCCATCTTCACCGCCTCCGACAGAAGGGGCGGCGCGTGGTTTCGCCTGTCGCCCGGGCGTAATAACGATGCTCGCCGGACAGCGGTACTTCCGTAAGTCCTCTCCGAACGCCCAACTCGGGCGATGTAAGATCCAGAATCGCTTGCGACGCCACCGCAACGACGCCCCGCCGACCATCACGGCCGACGCGGGTGCGCCGCCGCTCGAAGTTCTCCTCGCTTACCGGTGACGACTCCGATGCTAGCAGCGGGCGGTGACCTTCCGACCCACGGCCGCCCGTGTACTCGTGCGATCTCCGTCGAAAGTACGCCGGCCGCCCGGCGAGGCCGCCGATGATGGAGCGGTTCGACGGGACCAAGAATCCCGCGGAATTCCTCTCCATCTACTCCACCGCCATCCTGGCGGCCGGAGGGGACGAGGCCGTGATGGCCAACTACCTCCCCACCGTTCTGGACGGCGCCGCCCGCACTTGGCTCTTCAACCAGCGTTCGCACCTTCCTGGCCGTGGCGCCACCGAGGAGCGCTCTCACTCTAACTTCCGAGTTGCTACGAACGGCCCAGGCGGGAGAGGACTGGACCGTGTTATCCAGTGAAAGGGGAACATCTCATGGACTTCGTGCGCGGTTCACCTGCCGCCAAACTCGATCCCCAATGTTTCGATGAAACCGTCATCAAGGCTTTCAAGTTTGGCGTCCCGAGACAGACGCCTTTACGGAGGACCTCGAGATTGCCACAAGGCTCACCGCCGACAAACTATTCCGCATGATCGAAGCAGACGCGGACGCGATGATGTCGTCCGATGGAAGCATGACTATGACCGGCAGCTTCGGCCTCGCCTTCGACGAAACGAGGCCATCCGGCGCTAAGGAAAGAGACCCGGGCCCGCGCGACAAAAGGCGAGGAAAAGACCGCGGCGTCGAGGGCGGTCAGCTCAGCCTAGTCGCCACGGTCAACGACAAGCGTGAAGGGGCGGAGCCGCGCCAACCCGACCGCCGGGCCCCCGCCTCGCAGAACCGGGCCCGCGACCTCAACAGCGCCGCCGCCCTAACAGGCAAGGTCGGGACCTCCACGCGAACATCCGAGCTTAGCAACGAGGAACAGCCCGGCCGACGCCAACAAGTTTTGCTCGCTCCACAGATCCACGGCCATGACCGTGGGGCTACAGGACATGGTCGCTCAAGCCGGACGCCTTTTATAGGGGATCGGGAAATGCCCACGCTAGAAAAAGGCGATGAACGGCCAGAGGAATCAACGCCGTCGAGCTCAAGTGGGCCTCGACTGAATTCCAACAGCGACCGCCGTGTGGACATGATCTTCGTGGTTCCTCCGCATACCGATCTCGGCTGAAGCCGGCGACGCCGCCGCCGTCCTATCAAGCCACCGCCGGAAGCCCGCCGACCAACCTCAAGATGGGGCGTCGTCCCATCACCTTTTCCCGGACGACGCCCGGGATGTCCCGAGACTTCAAATCGCTCTGTCGCCGCCCGACCATAAGCAACGCCGCCGTTGGCGGGTCATGGTCGACGGGCGCTCCTCAACTCGCTCCTAGCGGCGCCTTGGACCGGATGCAAATACCCGGCCGAAAATCAAGAACATAGCGATCCCTTCTTCGCATCGCGGCCGAGGAGCTCGACCACCCCGGGCAAGTGGTCCTCCCGCCACCTTCGCGACTCAGTAAATTTCCGCACCGAGCTTATCACCTTGAAGTCGTGGACGGCGATCTCCCTAACGCCATCCTCGGGCGCCCGCTCGGTCAAGTTCATGGCTGCGAATCACTACGGGCACCGGTGTATGAAGCTCCCAGGGCCCGGTGGCATCATAACGGTCTGCGGCGACCTTAAGGCAGCGCACGGTTACGAGGAAAAGGCCCTGACGCTGGCCGGCATACTGCCCCAGCCGGGCCCCGAGATCACCCCGAAGGACGCCCATCGGAAGACGGCTATCTAGCCAAACGGCCCGACCAAGGCCGTGCAGCTTGAGGAGGGGGCACGGGCAAATGCGTCTGCATTTCTGCCCAGCTCGATCCCAAATAGGAAGACGAGCTCGTCACCTTCCTCCGAGATAACAAAACCATTTTCGCATGGGAACCGGCGGACATGCCCGGGGTCCCACGGGAGGTGATTGAGCACAAACTACAAACAAAGCCCGGCCGCACTCGCGGCGCCGAAGCTTTGCGCTTCTTCCGAGAAGGCGGCGATAATCGGAGCACTCGACAAGCTCCTTAAGGCCGGCTTCATTCGCGAGGTCAACTACTCGAATGGTCACCAACCCCGTGATCGCATGTGAAGAAGGGCGGAAGTGGCGAATGTGTGTCGACCACACGGGCTTGAACGCCGCATGCCCCAAAGATAACTTCCGCTCCCGCATAGACCAGATTGTGGACTCCACCGCCAACGCCGAGATGTTGAGTTTTCGACGCCTTACTCCGTACCACCAGATCAAGCTCGCCGCGGAAGACGAAGACAAGACCGCCTTCATCACGCCGTTTGGAACCTTCTGCTACACGACCATGTCATTCGGCCTCCGCAACGCAGGCGCCACGTTCCGGTGGTTAATGGCCAAAGCCTTCGACCCGCAGATCGGCCAGAACCTCGAGGTGTACGTCGACGACATCATCGTCAAGAGCCCCTCTAAGGCTAACCATGTCAACGACCTGACCGAGACCTTCGCCAACCTGAACAGGTTTGGCATCAAGCTCAACCCCGAAAAATGCGTCTTCGGCACGGCCTCCGGAAAAGTAATCGGCTACATGATCGGGGGGTCGGGCGTGGGCCCGAACCCAGAGAAGATCGAGGCGATCGAGCAGATGACCGCTCCGACCTCAGTAAAACAAGTGCAGAGCCTCACCGCAGATCGCCGCCTCACCGCTTCATTTCCCGGCTCGGCGAGCGCGGGCTGCCTTTCTTTAAGATCATGCGCAGTCATAAGGGTTTCGAGTGGACCCCCGAAGCCCAGCGGTCTTTCGACGAGCTCAATACGTACCTCTCGCGTCCTTCTCTGCTGACAACTCCACAACAGGGAGAGGTGCTGCTACTTTACCTCGCGACCGCGACCCAGGCCGTCAGCGCGGTCCTAGTGGTCGAACAGGTAGGGCGGCAACACCCGATCTACTATGTTAGCGAAGTACTCCACGGGCCGAAGGAGCGCTATCCCCAGGTCCAGAAACTCCTCTACGCACTCTTCATGGCCTCGCGAAAGCTCCGACACTACTTCCAAGCACTGGTCGTCCCGAGCGGCCTCCCGCTCGGGGAAATCCTCAGAAACCTTGAAGCCAGAGGTCGCGTCGCCAAATGGGCCATGGAGCTGGCCGAGTTCGACCTCCGCTTCACGGCCCGCACCACCATCAAATCGCAGGAGCTGGCAGACTTCGTGGCCGAGCGGACGGCGGAGCCTGCCCCCGAGCCTGAGGTCGAAGCCGAGGACCCATGGACTATGTTCTTCGACGGATCAAGATCCTTTGAGCGCCCAGGGCCTGCGTTTCCTCATCACCCTCAAGGTGACCACTTGCGATATGTGGTCCGCTCGCTTTCCGCTACCAATAACGCGCGGAATACGAGGCCCTCTTGGCCGCCTCCGAGCCTCAAGTCCCCGGGCATCCGCCGCCTAATCGTGAAAGGAGACTCACTGTCCGTCAATCAAGACAACAAAGTCTACCGTTGTTCGAGCTCGATGGCCAAATACCTCGCCGAGGCACGCAAGATGGAGAGATGGTTCCTAACTCGAGGATCCAAAGACGTACCAAGGAAAGACAATTCCACCGCCGATCTCCGTCCGTGCTCGGATCATCCGGCCGACGAGCTCCGCGGACGTCATCCTTGAAACCTTGGCCACACCGTCCATCGCCGACCAGGAAGACCCGGTGGCCTTCCTTGAAAACGTTCCGACGTGGATGGATCCATTCATCAAGTTCCTCGACCAAGGGGAGCTCCCGCCACTCTCGCCGAAAGGAGCAGTGCCCGACGACGCATGGCTCAGACAGCTCGCCGTTGGGCAGCTCCACCGTCGGGGCCTTGGGCGCTCACCAAAATGCATCACCTGAAGAAGCTAAATACCGCCAACGACATACACTCCGCCAGCGGCGCCACTCTCTTCGTGACTATGGTCGGAAGGCCTTCAGATGGGTTTTATCGCCAACGCGCCAAGATGCCTGTGGCATCGCTCGTTTTGCTACCCGCCGGCCACGCCCGAAAGTGAGGCAACCCGCCACGCCTCAGAGACCATTCCTCGCTCGCCATTCTCGACGTGGGGCCTTGATATTCTCGGTCCCTTCCCGAGGCCTGGCCGGGGAAGAAGTTCCTATTCGTGGCGATCGACACCTTTTCAAAATGGATCGGGCGTAACCGGTCTCCGCTATCACCGCCAAGGCCGCGGTAAGGTTCTTCCGCTCTTCGTGGTCACAAGGTACGAGTCCCTGCAGGATCATCACCGACAACGGACGCAGCTTCACCAAATGAGTCGTTCTAAGAGTTCGCCATGGATATGGGGACCAAGGTCTCTATGCCTCGCGAGCCACCCCGAGCAACGGGCGGCGAGAGCGCCAACGGGCAGCTCATCCAAGGGCTCAAGAAGCGAGTCTTCGACGAGCTCTGCCGCCGGCCGGGCATGGGTGGACGAGCTCCCCACGCCCTTTGGTCCGTCTCGCACTCTCGACCACCGGGCAA
Source organism: Otatea glauca (assembly GCA_036346275.1). Classification (NCBI taxonomy): domain Eukaryota; kingdom Viridiplantae; phylum Streptophyta; class Magnoliopsida; order Poales; family Poaceae; genus Otatea; species Otatea glauca. The sequence goes on along the minus strand of JAYEVK010000097.1, from coordinate 10,333 downwards.
CAGAACAAGCCATTTCTAGCTCGTCTTCGGGCCGAGGTCGTCCTACCCTCCGAGGTCGCGCCCGCTCGTTAGGACGAGCTCGGTCGACTGTGTCGACTCGAGCGAGCGGTCCTCGACCTTGCCTTGGCGGAAGAAGTAAGGTGTCACAGGCTTTTCAAGGCTTTCGGCGCACCCGCAAGATCTCCGCAGACATGCCGCCCGAGCCGTCCGACCTGTGGGCTTCCGCGCCGGGACTCGGTCCTAAGATCGGATCCAAGATCGCCCCACACCAACAAGCTGTCCCGCTGTGGAGGGCCCTTCGAGTCATCTCGCAAGCCGCTGGAGCTTACTGTCTGCGGTCCCTCGGCGGCGTGGAGCTCATGAGCTCGTGGAACGAGGCCACCCCGAAAGTTCTACGCCTAGCGCCTCTTTCACCCATCGTTAAGTTAAGGTGCCTCTTTCTTTGTTGCTATGTTCGCTCTCGTGTTATGAGCTCGTGCCTCGGGCGTGCTCAAGGCTCTTGTGTTGCCATCCCCGGTCCGCCTAGGTTCGTGGCCATAGTAAAGTTTTCTTCCGATTTCTAATCTCTTTCGATTTGTAGAAGGGTTGATGTTCGCCACGACCCTAAGTTGCGATTCCTTCTTCGCCGGTCGCGCCATCTTAAAGCCCTGACGCTGCCTCGTCCGTCCCTTTAACCAAAGTACTTTTTCTTAGAACGCCGGCGACCCGACCCGCCGGCGTGGCTATAAGGGCAACCATAAGGTCACGCGCGGGCTCGGCCTCAAGGCCCATGCGTGTTCTTTCTGCGCGGCGCTGGGTCACGCTTCTAGGTTCGCCTCGGGATGAACAACCCGCCCGGTCATTCCTGATCGGGGCCGCGTAAGGCGATCGTTATCGGGTAAGCCGCCATCCCCGTCGCCGCCAAAGAATTGAACGCTTCTCGGGCGCCCGAGCCCGATGACTTTTCCTGCTCGAGGTCGCAGCTTGGGATTCACCACCGGATGACTCGCTGCTCTAAGCCGACCTTTCACTCGGGCCGTGGCCGTGTTCAATCTCTAAACCGCCTCCGAGGGGGTCTTGCCGAGCTCGATGCATTCCCGAGCTCGCCGAGTTAGACCCAAGGCCTAAAATCGTCCACCGAGCTATCCTCGGTCGATCAACCCGAGTTGTGCCCAAACTCGAGTATCGCCAGCGAGGCCTCTGGGACCACGTTCTCCGGTTCGCCTCGGATGCAAGATCCCGAGCCCGATGCATTCCCGCTCGAGGTCAAAGAAACGATCCTTATCGGAAGCCGGCTATTCCCGTGTTACCGACCGCTGAACGCCCTCAAGAAGCGCCGCCCGATGACATTACTTGCATTCGAGGTCGCGACTTCTAAGATTACCACCGTGGATGATCTCGGCCGCAATAAGTCGCTTTGCCGCAACAAGCCGACTAATTCCCCGCACCAAATTATCGAAACATGTCAACCCGAAGTCGCGTCTGCCCGAGTGATTTTGGGCGAGGCCTCGCTGAATCAACATCGGCATCGCATACCGCACCCAAACTGGTAATTCGGCGAAGGCGAGGCCTTGCTGCGAGGGTCCGCAGAACGCGTGCTCGCCACGCGCCACGATCCAAAGACCGCTCGACCCTTCCAAGAAATAGCCCATACAAAGTACACAAAGCGCACGCACCGGCAAATAAGCTAAATCCTCCGAGAAACACAACTCTATAAAGCTTAGCATAAAGTTGTTTTATCTTTACAAGGGGAATCTTTCACCCCGGACCCATCCGCTAACTTTAAAGTTTATAGAGACATGTCTCGGCGTAGTTTTTCCTGCTCGAGGTCCAAACCCTCCGCCGCAAGACGATGACCTCAGCTTCTGCCTTGTCAACCCGGTCACGGCCGCTTTGAGCTGGGCCAAGGCGTTTTTCCCACTCGAGCCACTGCGCCACTTCTCCCAAGACTAGCATTCTCGCCTCGGCCTCACCGCTGGTTTCCGCTCCGGTGGCCCTCATCTCCAACCCCGCGACCGCCTTCTCAAGCTCTGGCCGCTTTAGCCTCGAGCTCGAGGAGGGCCCTCGCCATGCGATCGCCGGTTAAGGTCGGAGATCTCGAGCTTGAGGCGCCGGATCTCCATCGACGCGCCGCGCGGTCTCGCCGAAGACATCCTCGCGCCTCGACGGACCCGGCAAGGGTCTCCTCCGCCTCCTCCGCCCCTTGATGGCTTCGAGAGCGCTTATGGCGATACCTCCGGGCCACACGCCCCGCTGCTCGACAAACACGCGAGCTCGAGGGCCTCGGGCCTCCTTAGCGCGAGACTTCTCTTGGCCGCGACACGGTGGCTTCTAGCTCGTGATGTCCTCTACGATTGATTTCGAGGACGCCGCATAAGGGCCTGGACGCAGCACGTGTTCGCGCAATGTTGTACCCGAAACCAACCGCACTCGCGATGGCAAAGAAAACCCACCATGACCACTAAGAAAAGGGAGGGAAGGAGGAGGTGACGCCATGATCGATCTTACCTCCACTAACCGTCCTCCAAAGAAGACAAGTCGACAACGCCATCGAATTTCGGCAAGACGCCTGCGGTTACATCCTCGGCGCCACCGCCGCCAGAAGCGACGCACTTCCGGCGACCAGTGGAGATCCACTTCGCCACGGCAATGGTGGCCGACCTTCGGCCGGGCGAGTGGCTCAAGGCCCTCGCCGCCTCGATTGGCGGAAGGGTCCTGGCTCGCCAAAGGTGGACGGCTCCACCGGCACGGCGCAACGCCGCTCGATCACGCGCGCAACAACCAAAGCGCCCGGCGGAGGCACCGGGTCGGACGATGGACCGTGCCACGACCGCCTGTGTATGAGCGCACGCCGCAAATTATCAAAAGATGCTCACCGCCCCACCACCGCTGGGTTAAGAACGGGGAACTTACCGCCGAACGGACGCGCGCAACCTCGCTTTCTTTATCGCCCCGCGGGAGCGATTCGGCTCCGCTTCCCGAGGACTCCACCTCGGACGCCACCGGGCGCAACGATGATGCCACCTCGATCGCGTCTCTTCGGCCACGGTGTTCTTGCAGCGAGATCCCAATCACGACGCCCTGGTCGTGGCGCTAACCAACCCTCCTCGCCGCTTCGTCCTCCCTGAGGACGCGGCAAGCAAAGATCCGCCGCGATCCTCGGTCACGCCACGCAGGCGGTAATCGCCCTCATAATCCTCCTCCCTGACTCACCTCGACCACAGAGGTCGGACTTCTGACGCCGAATGCCGCGATGGGGTGGGATGACGAAAATGTACTGAGGTCGATCGGGCGTGACCGCCTCTAGCCGGCGGGAGGGCTTCCCTCGAGAGCTTGTTGCCGAACCCGCTGTTCTGGCCAGCGCACTCAGGCTCGCGTCCGCCGCTCTTGTTGGGCCGGGCAAAAGCGAGGGTTAGTGGGTGAACCAAAAGAAGAAAAGAAGAAAGCCGCCCGATGGAACCAAGCTTGAACCCGGTACTTCGAGCTCTGGGGTCTAAACTCACCACGACCCGGCCGCCCACTCGACGTGGGGCTTGGCGATTTGCTTTGGAGCCGCCGAACCGCTTGCCCCCTTCTGCCTTTGCTTGGGCCAGAACGGTAGCAACCGCTTCACAGATCCCGAGCTCTTTGGTTGCCTACGCGAGCTACCGCAATAAGCATCCGAGTCCGAGCACCCAAAGCAAGGACCAAAGTAAAGACTATTACCTCAAGCTACGCCAAGATGTTCTTGGGGACGTTGCCGCCAAGGTCGAAGGAGTTGGCGCCTTCCCAAAGATCTCCGCATCCTCGAACGACCCATGCCGACTCCTTGCCGCGAGATCGTGAATAAAGCGCCGAGATAAGGGAACTCCGACCAAGGTCCAAAAGGATCTCGAGATCGACAACACTTACCTCGTGACTTTCCCGTGGCGCAGATCTCCCGTGATCTCAAAGAAAGGGTGCAACCTCCTCCGTAGGGAGCACCCGATTCCGCAGTAGTCGGAACGACCGTCGCCTTTGCTGGCCTGCATGGCGCATGTGTGGATGAAGGCGCCACTTCGGTCGCCCACCGAGTCCTCAGCTCGTGGGTCTCCCGCTTCCTTCGATCATGGGCGCCAAGTTAGGCAAGCCCACCTCCTCGCTCTCTTCAAATAAAACCATTTTTCCGCCTACGCTGAGCAAGTCCCGGTCGGGATTTGGGGGAAGGTACATAGGAGCCCGCTCCAGCCGAAAAATAGAGGCACCCGACGATGGGGTCTTCGCAAGTGACAGGAGTAAAACGAAGAAAAGCGAGGGGTAGGGAGCTCGCCAAGAACCCTCGCAAAGATGTGCGAAATGTAAAGGAGAAGGAGGGAGTTCGCACCAAGTTCACGAAGCTGATTCGTGACTCGCGCAAGGACCGCAGCCAAGAAGTCACTTTTCGGTCCGCAACCCAAAGAGCATGTATCGCCTCGTGCTCACGATCTCGCTATCCCGAGGTCGCGCACTTTCTCCCTAAGGAAGCCGCCAGAGAACGGGTCCGTAAGCCCCAAAGACTCCATCTCCTCATCCGCTAGCGGTGAGTGTGCTCCTCCCAAACTTCGCCATGGAGTCAAGGTCAAAGGGAGGGGAGAGCGGGTCGCAATCAAGGGCTGAAGGCGTTGACGAGAGGACAAGGAGGAAGAAGGCAAAAGCACGAAAACGAGAAGTGAAATCCTAAAGGATAAGACCCTCTCGGTTTTAAAAAGACGCTCATCTAATGGCTACCATCGCCTTTAAAAGGCGCACAGAGCTTCGCATGCGTAAGCCGAGACGCTGTGGGCCTTTCAAAATCCCCGACGGGCGCATCCTCCACACATCCGGCTGCACTTATTCCTTCGATTTCCCAGCCCACGAGGCCCCGGCTTCCGGGCCCGCTCGGGAAAACAAAACAGTTGAAGTCCAAGTATGTGTCCCGATGGGGAATCCTCTTCAACAAGACATCGACTCAAGAGCGCCTAGAGTCTCGTGATCGCTTCTTGAGCCTCGGGGCTGGTTGTCGGGATCGGACACCGCGCGCGCCCTCTCGACATGTATCCGCCCCCTCTCGTGGTCCGGGATCGCTCTTAAGCCTGTGCAGAGACGCTCTCCGATCCATCGCCCGGCGCCGAGCGGATCGTTACCACGGATCCGACCAAAGATCTCAAGAGGCCACCGGGACATTCTTCCTCGACCCGGGCGGACCTCTTCGAGCTTTTCCCGACCAGCGGACCTCTCCGAAGCTCTTCCCGTGCCTCGCGCGGGTGCTCCCCGACCGCAGCAGACGGGTCCGCCGACCGACCAAGCTGCTCCCGACTCCGCGGATCGGGTCCCCGACCACTAAGCGGGCCCCGACTCAGATGCGATCGGGGCAGGGTCCCCGACCACCAAGCCGAGCTCCCGCAGCGGGTCGGGATCCCCGACCCGATCAAGCCAAGGCAACCTGACACCAAGGGCCATGGTCGAAACCTCCACCACCAAACACCACGCACTTCATGGATGGGTCAATCAGTGACTATGTGTCAGCGCCGAGCGCCAAGTAAATTTGTAAGTCTAAGGGGTCGCATCGCCCACTTCAATGGTTAGACTCGAGAGTCCAAGATGTATACTCGTTCGGGCCAAAGTCCCTACCCGGCTCGGATGGCCGATTGTATTGCTTTGCACAACGCTTACGATGAGGGCGCTAAATTACCTAAGCTCCTCCCCGCTCTCCCGTGTTCTCTTTTTTAGAATCATAGTCCCGCCTCCTTTTATACGTATGAAGGGGCAGTTTACATCGAGAGTCTGGGAAGGCGAGGAGACCTATGCTAGGAGCTCGTCCTTCGCTCGTGGACTCGTCGCCACACGCCTTGCCCATGCCGGGTCGTAGCTTTGGTGGTCGTGAGGTTAGTATTCCCGGAAATGGCGATTTGCCCTCTCGTGATCCTTACGAATGCCGACGGCGGCGCGACGCTGGCGCCGCCGAGGAGCGCGCGTCAGATCCAGACGCCATCGTTGATGGGGCCGAAACTCGACTTCAAGAGCCACCAAACCTTCTAGGAAGGAGCCACCGCCTTGTATTGTCACCCGATTGACCTTGTTCGCAGGTACGTGGCGTAGGGTCGATGAGGGCCCGACACGCTGCCTCGCCGCTCGGCTACCTTGGTTCGGTCGGAGTTGGGAGATCCCGCCCGCCAAGGGGCTCGAGCGCCGTCCGGCCGGAGTCGGAGATCCCGCCCGCCAAGGGGGCGGGAGCGCCGTCCGGCCGGATTCGCCTCCGCCGGCCGGGAGCGGATGTCTTGTGTGGTCTCGCAGCGATTCGGTCGCGGCGGGCGGCGCGCCGTTGGGCCGAGATATGCTTGAGGCCGGCTGCTCGCCGCCGCCGCTGGGGTACCTCGTTATTAGTATTCGCCAAGAGCCCCAACTCCCGCGATTTCACGATTCGCTTGGGGTTTGAACTTGATGACAAGGTGGCGGCTCGGCCGGCCGGCCAGCCGATCCGGCTAAGCGATTGCCGTGTACCCCGACGGATCCGACGGCTGCCCCGAGCTTGGCCGGGGCATTTGAATCTGCCGAGGCTTTTAATCGCTTCGCGCGCATGCCGAGCATGGCTTAGTGTGCCCCGCCTGCTTCGCTTCTTCTTGATCGCCGGGTTCGTGCGGACGCTTGCTCGGCGCTGCATTTACTCGAGACGCTTGATCTCCTTCATCCGCTATATAAGGGCTTGCTAGAGCGATGGACCCTAGACCAAAATCCTCCTTTTGATCTTTGAAATGGAGGCATCCTTTAGTCTTCAAAGATTGGTGATGACGCCGCGTAGAAGAAGAAGATCCTTTGGCCGAGCTTTGGAGTACGACCGCGATGGTCGAGCTCGGGAAGAAGTCGCGCTTGTGATGTAGTTGCCGGCTGTGTCGCTGAGGTCGCTCCGAGGCTTAAGGTGGTAAGAGGCCCTTCTGAGGCGATGGTGCGAGGGCGCCGTTGTCGCAGTCGTGGTCTGGCCGATGTCGCCGACACCGGCAGCCGCATGCCATTCCGCGGGCGTGCTCGGCGCCTTGTCGATCGCAAGGGTTTACCAAAGAGGTCGCCTAACGATTCCTCAGTCCGCCGATCCCAAGGTCCGTCCCGTCGACTGTGCAAGGAAGGGCCTACCACAGGTCACTTCCAACGACCTCAGTCCACCGATCCAAGATCCGTCCCACGACCGTGCAAGGGCCCGCAGGAAGTTTGATGCGATATGTTCCCGCCAGAGTGTAGGTAGGTATCTTTTTTGAGCTCGCCAGTACTTCATGTAATGTTGTGTAAGGTTTGAGTCTCACGGGCATATAATGAAATCTTCTTTATGAAATGTCTTCGCGATGAGTTTGCTTTTGATTTTAATCGCCGTGGATAGACCGGCCTTGATCGGCAGAACAACCGCGAGTGCTCGCTTAACGTCGTAGCTAGATTCGCGCTTGGCTCTGCAGGGCGACCGGATGCCTCGTGAGGTTCGGGTGTCCGAGTGCTCGCTTTAATGTCGAGCTAGACAAGGCCTTGGTCGGTAGGGACGCACCCAATGCCTCGTGGAGGTTCGGGTGTCCGAGTGCCTTGGCTCGGCAGGACGCACCGGATACCTCGGAGGTTCGGTGTCCGAGTGCCTTGGTCGGCAGGATCGACCGGATGCCTCTCGAGAGGTTCGGTGTCCGAGTGCCTTGGCTCGGCAGGACGCACGGATACCTCGTGAGGTTCGGTGTCCGACCGCTTTGGTCGGCAGGACGACCGGATGCCTCTCGTGAGGTTCTGGTGTCCGAGTGCCTTGGTCGGGCAGGACGACCGGATACCTCTCGCGGAGGTTCGGGTGTCCGAGTGCTTTGGTCGGCAGGACGCACCGGATGCCTCTCGTGAGGTTCGGTGTCCGAGTGCCTTGGTCGGCAGGACGCACCGGACACTCGTGAGGTTCGGTGTCCGAGTGCCTTGGTCTGGCAGGACGCACCGGATACACTCGTGAGGTTCGGTGTCCACCGCTTTGGCTCGCAGGACGATCGGATGCCTCTGGAGGTTCGGTGTCCGATCGCTTGGCTCAGGACGACCGGATGCCTCTCGTGAGGTTCGGTGTCCGAGTGCATTGGTCGTGGCCGAACGACCGGATACCTCGTGAGGTTCGGTGTCCGACCGCTTTGGTCGGCAGGACGACCGGATACCTCTGTGAGGTTCGGGTGTCCGATCGCTTTGGTCTGCAGGGACGACCGGATACCTCTCGTGAGGTTCGGTGTCCGGTGCCTTGGTCGGCAGGATGACCGGATGCCTCGTGAGGTTCGGTGTCCGAGTGCTCGCTTAACGTCAGAAGCAGACGTGCAGGTTTTGGCCTCCGCAGGGACGCACCCAATGCCTCTCGTGGAGGTTCGGTGTCCGAAAGTGCTCGCTTAACGTCAGAGCTAGACAAGCCTTTGGTCGGCAGGGACGACTCCAATGCCTCGTGAGGTTCGTGTCCGAAAGTGCTCGCTTAACGTCAGAGCTAGATAAAGCGTTTTGGTCGGCAAGGACGACCCAATGCCTCTCGTGAGGTTCGGTGTCCGAAAGTGCTCGCTTAACGTCAGAAGCTAGACGTGAGTGCTCGCTACCGTCAGTAGCCGGACGCGGAGAGCTCGCTTACCGTCAGAAGCCGGACGCCGAGTGCTCGCCATCGTCAGAAGCCGGATGTGGGGCATCCTTCCCAGTCCTCGCTTGGACGAGGGTAATCATGAGAAGAATGGCCACCGCCTATCCCACATGTATACCCCATCCGCAGTGGGACTGGAGGGGTGAGCGACGACGCTTAGCCGCTGGTTTGAACGCCGTGCTCGTGGAGCCAATAGCGGGTAGTCCGAGTGGGTCTCGGGAGGTCCGCCTAAGGGGACCCTTCCAGCGACGGTCCCGCAGTAGGGTGTCCTGACCCGCTGTGTGGGGCGACCCATAAAAACCTTTCTTTACTCAACCCAGATGGACTCTGGTCGTCTGCCAACCTGAGCACACCGGCCGCCGCCGCTGATGAGCTCCCTGAGAGTGTGAAGTATGGTCTCTGACGCGAGTAGAGGTGATTAGGCCACCACCGACCTAACCGAGGGCCCACCGTGGGGCTCACCTCATACCGCCTTGCCTGCTTTGCTTGTAAGGCCTTATACCCATCCGCGGGTAGGCCTTTTGAACCCACTACTCACTGGCCTCGGCGCAAGCCACAAAGCTTTTGCCGCTTTGGGCCGCACGCCTGGGGTTGGCTTCTCAAGCGTTCCTGAGCAACCGCTCCTACCAAAGGCGAGACCAAGAGGTTACGACACGCTTGTTCGGGCGGCGCCTTTATGGCTCTTACCACCGACATGACAGTGGATTAAAAGCGGAGTGGTATTGAAACCGGGAGTTATCAGTCAGCGCAATAAGGCGAGGGTGGACGCGACGCCTGCTTTAGGGGTGCCCGCCGCCGTCGCTTGCTTGTCCTCTATAAATACGCCCGCTGGTGTCCCGTAGTCACGCTTTCTTGCCTTCTTTGTCTCTCGTCAAACAAGAAAAGCACCAGAGAGCCAAGGAAAGAAAACCCCACCTTTCTTTCACCTTCCACGCTTCTGTGGAAGATGTCGTACGGAGTGCTCGCTGCGATGACAAACCATGGCGCCGCTTGGTGAAGAAGGGCTTCTCATGCCGCAGACCTTTCCGGCCAGAGGTGCCGACCAGGGCCGCCACTCAGCGCCACGGGGGTGACGAGGTCGTGGTGCCCGCCGTTTCTTCAAGCGCCGCTGGCCTACCGCACCCGCTCGTCCGTGGCTCGCCTCACTACAAGGTGGAGGTGCACCATCTCAACCCCAATGGGGTCCTCCACATCGCCATCTTCATCACGCTGCGCAGGCCTTCCGGGATCGAGCGCGACTGGCGCTAGGGAGGTACTTCTTCCGTGCAAGGCTCGAAAGACAGCCGCCGGACGCCGTGGCGCCTGGTGGCTGCCTCCGCCTTCACCTGGGCCGAGCACGGAGTACTGAGGTAAACCGCTTCGCCCAACAAGGGTCAGCGCTTCATGGCTCTACGCTCGTAACGCCGGCGATGGGGCCTCGCTTTCACCGGGCGAAGCTTCCCATGGCGAGGAGCGGTGGAATCGGGCGCCAAAAGAGGGAGAAGAAGGCCGCCCCGATCAGGAGCGGATCGTGGCTCAAAGGAGGCGGGGCTCACCGGACGTTGTTGTGCGCGCGCCTTTACGGGATGCGTGCAACCCTTGTGCACAAGCCGCACTCCTTGTTCCGTATACGGGGCCGTCCGACCGGGCGAGATAGCGAGAACCAGGTGGCCGCGTCGAGGTGGAGGCCCGGTGATGCCGTTACGTGGAAGCGCGACGCGGCTACGTGGCCACCCGAGCCATTCTCACGCCACTCGCCAACTGTAAGTCGGGTGAAATTTCTTT